>CM021527.1:11522202-11538678 GCA_010994315.2 Pisaster ochraceus
TTCCGACACCCCTATGTTCCGACACCCCTATGTTCTGACACCCCTATGTTCCGATACCCTATGTTCTGACACCCCTTTGTTGCAACAGCCCTGTGTTCCAACATCCCTATATTACAATCCTATGTTCCGACACCCCTATGTTCTGATAACATCCCTGTGATCTACATGCTAGGGTTAAAGTTAGGATTAGGGTTAAGATTAGGAACATACACTAGGGGTGTTGAAACAAAGGGTTAACAATAATAGGTGTGTAACCATCAATACCATTATCTCAACACATAATAATAAACACAATTTTTATATAGTGCCTTTTCTACCAGTATCTCAACGCTCTCATTCTTTACAACAGGTATACAGAGCTACTTTCAGTGATGGGACCCATCTATAAAGCACCTTGTAAGGGTTTACAAGGTGATGTGGCAACCAGGCCAGAAACACTGTGGCAAGCTCCTTCTTTTAACGATAAAGTGTACTTAGTTCTTAAACATGCATTACACACTGGACCAACAGTTTTAGTCCCATTCGAAGGAAAAAGCAATAATGGTTAAATGTCTCGCTGAAGGATATAAGCATCACGACCCGGACTTGAACCCATACTCTGAGAGCATCAGAGCTTGAGCCTTGTGCAAGAGACCTCTTGGCCATGACGCTCCATGTCACATCAGCTGAGCGGTTAAGAGCACCAGACTCAAGCTCTGGTGTTTCTGATCGGCAGAGTGTGGGTTCGAGCCCCGGTCTTGACACCTGCGTCCTTAAGCAAGACACTCAACCATTATTGCTTCGTCCTTCGGATAGGATGTAAAGCTGTAGGCCCAGTGAGTTGTGTAATGCACGTAAAAGAGCACAGTTACACTAATAACGAAGATAAGGAGTCTACCCTGGTGCTCCTGGCAGTGGCTGATGAATGCCCCGCAGCACCTTGTAAACCATTACAAGGTGCTAAATAAATTGGTCACATGACTCAAAACACAGCTCTGCTTATCCTGTTGAAAAACAAAAAATGATCGCTTTGATACACCACTAGGAGTGTGATAAAGCACTATATAGGAACCCAGGGCTATTATTATTATTATTATTATTATTATCAAGTCATGAAATTCACTCAGAAAACCATATATATTGGTGGTCAATGTAAATGAGGGTAACTGTGGAATCGTCACTCCGCATGAAAAGCTGCACCAATCCTGCTTGCACTAAGGGCAGACATACAAATCTTTGCCTCACTCTCATGTGTTTAGATTTAGGTTTACAGCATGTGAATGGACTCCGATGAATTCCGGAAGACTCCCACAAAACACAACAAAAATACATGACAATACCGTATCCTGTTTTTTATGTTAATGAATGGCAAAAGACAATCTGTCTCAAGAAGAAGTTGAGGCTTCAGACATTTAAAACTGTGTATATGTTGAAGGTTATCAACCCTTCATTGGAAACGAGACATCCCCAAATATATCATTAAAATGTCTAACCTCTTCGAAAAGGATAGTTCCTCTTAATACATGATATGTTTTTAAATCCAACAGAACCCAATTGCATGAAGCACAAAATGAAGCTAAGCCAACATCACGCTTAGCCACAAAGTTGCAGTGAACCAGTCACAACATTGTTGCGTACATGGCTGTTTGTCTGGTAACCTGTTTCTGCTAAGCATGTTCTTGTGCGGGACAAATTTGTGCGATTACCTCCTCCTCGGCATTGAGTCTCAGGCCCGATTTCCTGAAGCTGTTAAACGGTTAAAGTTGCTTGACAAGTTAACTTGTTGAGCAAAATCAAACTGGGAATCAGTCACAAGTACGGTACATTATGTGACAGTTTGGCTGGTAACCCGTTTCTGCTAATCAAAATATTTCTGTGCTAAGCAAATTGGAGTGCTTAACAGCCCGGTCCAAATTCCCTAAGTTGGTGTGCTTAACAGCCAGGTCCAAATTCCCTAAGTTGATCAGGGCAAAGATGACTCATTCATTTAACATAGACAAGTAGAGCTCTGAAGAGCGCCCTCACGCTGATTCCTGAGGACAGTTCTTTTAAAATTTGACTGTCAGTGTTTCTATGTTACAAATAACTTAAAGATTGGGATAAGGTTTGGCAAAAAAAGGATATGGCTTGAAGATGCATCAAGCAACTAGTGTACCTAAAAGTGAATGTGTGCCATTTGAACAATAGAGAATTAATTAATTGATTTGAATTGACTTGATTTCACTTGATTTGATTTGACACGGTCTCCTCAACGATGAATGGTCAGAGCCTCCTCAATTGTGACACCAAGTCACAACAGAAAACCTGCATCTGCATGACCGTTGTGTTCTACACACAGAAAATGGTACACTGTAAAAAATTACGTTGATAAGATGCACTCATCAAGAGTCCACCAAATGCTAGACATGCAAAGTTTCTATACCGGGAGATTTTTTTTTTAAATCACAAAAATTAGTGACGTCTTCTGTTAATCAGTCCTTGCAGGGTCTAACATCTCACTGCATATTTGTCAGTTCATTTCATTCATTGTTTCGATAATAATAATCCAATGCTGAGATACTGGGTGAACTTCTTTAGAAGCGCACACATATACATATATTATATCTCAATAATTGTTAACCAAAGACTTCCTGCACAGAAACGTAGAACATGGATACAGTGTTGCTATTGATACTCAAAGAACCACAACGTAGCGCACACACACACACACACACCGACAAATCGACAACTACAACAACAAACTCAAATCAATGAAGGACTTGCTTTTGCATGAGTATCTGTTGGACTTGGTGGCCTTCTTACACCAGTGAAAGGATTTGTTGAAAGTCAAAGTCTTACACTTACACACCTTCACAACGGTATTCTGCAACAATTTTCTGTGCCCATGCGCGATATTATTTTTCAGAACTTTTTGGAGCTTCTGGAGTAAATTGTTTTCCTTTGAAAAAGTCGTTGTCACGATGACAATGAAACCCTTGACAACAAAGGGAAGATAACAAAGTTTCTCATAATAAGCACCGGGATTTGTTGTTCTCTTGTGAGGAAATATGAGTAGGCACTCACCGTGTATCACAAAACCTCGGCCTAAGCTCCGGCAGATTATCTCCTATGGTATAGTGGAATCTTGGAATGCTTGGATTACCTACCATTGGGCCGAATACAACTTGATAAACAATGGTGGCAGCCTGTCTATTCTGGTATGCTACATTTGTAAAAAAGGTCTGGCATCGGGGGTTACACATTCACTACCGAAAAAGGGACATTACGAGCAAGAATTCCAATACCTTCTCTACCCACTTTGTATGGGTGAACAATGCAGCACAGTAGGTGCATGCCTGTGTACACTACACTATGTAAATGTCTGGGTGTATATTCACTTCAGCCGTCAAAATGACTGCACAAAATTGAGGGCGGTTGTAAGCTTTATCAGGTGATGACGAACTTTTGCCAGTCCAAAAAAGTGTTGGCCTGTATACACATCATCCAATGTGAAGTGGTTCATGAAGAATCCAAATTTTCACTCAGATAAATTGTCTTCTTCAAGAAGTTAGCATACTTTGAACCTATATCTACCTGAATGTCACAGTAAACAAACACGGTTCCTGCCTAAGCCTTTGTAAGCGCTTATTGCTGCATTATAACAAACATTTGTTATTTACTGCCTTGCAAATAAACGCAACCCGAAAAAAAGAGAAAGCAAACATTCCGATGCTTCAAACAGAATGTTTGTTCCTTTGGCTTTGTTAAGTCATGGTTTCTTTGTGCCAGAGGTGCTCTCCAAGGAAAATGATTCCCGTAATTCCAAGAAAATACTCCAGTCATGGTGGAAGGGAAAAAATGGAAGATCCCCGGCATTAACAGGTTAAATTCAGGTGAAAATATTATCTCTAAATGTTCAACATTCTACTTCAATGCCAAAAAGGCTAAAATTTCCTTCTTTTTTTTAAATCTCCATCACACAAATCAGTTTTGTTCTTTGAGTATCAATAATCATGCAAAATAATCAGTCACTATTTTTATATTAATTGCAAATTCATTATAAAAATAATATAAAGCCTTCATAGATGTCAACAGACATCCAAGTATAAATGACTACATATATATCGTCTGTTCCCTGATTCCATTCATTTAAATACAACGTGGCAAAAAAATAATTTATTCACAAAATACCCTCTCTTCACATTGGTTGACGTTGTCCATAGGCACCGTTCGTTTCACTTTAATGCTGCATCTTGAGCTCCTGTCTGTTGTCCTCCTCCTGGCTCATCCCCATCTGTGATTGGTCGCCACCCTGCAAGCTGATCGGCTGCCCAGATCCTGGTTGCTGTAGGTGCAGTGCAATGGCACCCTGAGGAAGGACGGCTGATTGGGACAAGACCTTGCCCCCCTGATCCGCTGCTACAGCAGGGGCGAGGGTCAACCCGCCCTGGATGGCACCTTGGTTGACCGGCTGGGTCGGAATGCTCTGGAAGAGACCTGGGATGAGCGCGCTGCTCAGTGGCATCGGCTTGCCCTGTGCGTCCATCGCGACCAGATTAGAAATCTGCTGCGGGGTGAGCTGCAACTGGTGAAACTGCAGCGCTTGCTGCTGTTGCTGCTGCTGCTGTTGTTGTAACTGCTGCTGGCTGGTGAGCTGTGCGATAGATCGATGGTGCAGGTGGGGATGGCTGTGTTTTTGATTCAAGGTGGATTTGGGAAGGTTGTGAGAGCTGCCCTTTGGTGAGACTAAGGAGAGTTTGCCTGTACAAGAGAGAAAGGAAAAACAGCAGAAATGAAGGAGAGAAAACTTCAGTGCTGAAGGCCTTTTAGACCCACCTTCTGAATAAGACAAATGGTAAGAAAACTGTCATTTAAGTGTCTATAATGCAACATAAGACTGTCCCCCGCCACAATGGTTAAAACGTGACTTAAAAAGTCATGCAAGAAACATTATTTTTAAAACTACACAAACAAAATAGGACAAATGTAGGGTATTCATTGGCAAGGAACTTTCCATTTCTTACCACTTGTAGTAAATGAACCCGGTAGGATATGCGTGCTGATGTTTGGAGATGCTTCCGTTGAGCCGGTTCCCGGCGAGGGCGTGCTTGTTCTGCTCGGACTCATACCTCGCTGCACGTGATTGGCCGACGCCACCGTGGATGTCGCTATGACGGTACCTGGGTACGGCTTGAAGGTGATGTTGGTTGGTGAGGGAATGATACCGTTCGGGATGGGCGAGGAAAGCTGTGGACTGGCGGAATTCTATTCAGAACACAAAGATCAATTGCTTTATTTGCATGTCTACTTATTTAAACAATTTTTGAAACATTCCAGGCAAACAGCAGAATTATGAATGCGTGTATGATTACAATATTTGGTATGGTGCCTAATCACCATAGAAGTGAAATAACCAAACATGGGATGAGAGAAAAATCAATGTATGATTAGTAAGTATTATATAATAGGAAAAATTATATTTAAAAGGTACACATAGCGTTTAAAATAATCATCGCAGAACTAGAAATAAAATGAAATGCGAGGATAATTTTAACAGTTTAAGTCGTCACTAATTTAAACTGCAAAACAAATTCAATTGTACTTTTATTCCATGCGATCGCATATATAGTGGTATAAAGAATCAAACAAAAATAGTAATTGAGAAAATAGAATTAGAACAGCAAACTGCTTACCAAACAAAGAACCTAGGGTATAAATGCAAAAAAAAAGTTAGTGGCCTGATGTTGCAACCCCAGCCTAGGTTCGAAATGTCAAAAATAGTAATTAACGAACCAAGTAAAGTACCATACTGAAATGAATAAATTTGAACTCACTGGCCTAAGCTGAGGGCTAGGTGCATTGGATTGCGGACTCTGAAGTGATTGGCACATATTCACTGTGAATCCTGCTTCGCTACCGCCTCCTCCTACTCCGCCCCCTCCTCCCCCAACACTCATAGTCTCTTGAGATGTACACTCAACAAAAGGCTGATTGACTATTGCTATATTCTGCAGTCCCGTCACGGTATTTCCGCCAGAGAGCCGGCGACCTTGCCTCTCCACGGTGGACTTCCCCGAACTGGCACTCTTAGTCCGGGACTTGACGTTCAGTTTCCTGTCATAAGGCAGTGCTAAGGCTCCGAGATTCCCTAATAATACTGGCGTATTCCCAAGTGCATTTCCGATGGTTGCATTAAGTATTGGAACGGTGAAGTTACTGCTTGCCTGAGGGGTGGCCGAGTTTGCGGTGGCCGCGGCGCCACCGTTGACGTTGGGGTCAATGTTTGTCACAACAAAACGCAGGTTCTTCAAGAGGCTGTCCGATAGCTCCTGCCCCGAGAGAGTGGCTGGGTCTAAACCGACAACTCCACCGCCAAGTTGCAGACCACTATTAGTCACTATGGAGTAAGCGCTCGATGCAGGGGTGAGTGTCACTGGGCTAGCACTAGATACTGAGAACAAATTCTGTGCAACGCTCACACTCGCACTGGCGTTACTCTTTCCTCCACCACCACCACCGCTGCTCCCACTTTTCCTCCGAGCCTTTGAATTCTTGACAGGATGCTGCATGGACGACAATCCTTTCCCATCACTGGATTTACCGGGCGTTTTACTCGCCACCTTGCTCAGTTTCTTCGCCGCGCCTTTACTGAAATTGTTCTGCACGGCATTCGGCACGCTCTTGACCCTACTGACACTGTCAGCGCCATTGCTGCTACTGTTCCCACACAGGGCGGCTGGAATCTTGCTCCCGCTGGGAATGGTGTCAAACAGCGAAATGCTGGAGAAAGAGAATGCACTTGTTGATGCAGCGGAGTGAGACGAGGCGGAATTGTTCATCTGTAGATTAGGAGCATCGGACGGAGGAGATGTATCCATAGCAATGTCTTCCAGCGGCTCATTCGATAAACACATTTTTCTGTGGAGAATCATGCACAGAGAAATGAATACTGGAAAAAAGTTATTCATTTGTCAAAATCACTACACCTCACTAACCCGGCAATGTACTGTACAAGTATAAATTACAGCTCTGAACAAAATCATCAAGAGTCCTTCCAGTAACCTAATATTTGTTCACATTAGATACTGCACTGTTGCGCACTTCTATCTATACTGTACCTTTTTACCATTTTAACTTCATACTGGTGCAGTTTGTTTTTTTCCAAGTGTACAGTGTGCTGAGATAATTGTATGTGCTGCACTTAAACAAAAGCATTGAAAGCAATTATGGTAAAAATGCGCTATATAAGAACTAGTTATTATTATTAATATTTTAAAAACAATAAATGAATAGATTAGATTAGATTACTATCATTGTCTGTTTTGTCTGTTTGTTTGTTTGTCGTGTCTTCTCTTTAGGCCTCCTGTATAAGCTGTGCTTTAAGGATTTGCCTCTATTTCGCTCCCACTTAGGATTATTGTTTTCTTTCGACTTTTGCATTCATCTTAGTTTTTGTCTTGTATTTTTTCTGTATTACTGTACACCGTGCATATACTTGTACATGTATTTATTGGTTTTGCATTATAGAAACAAATGTTATTGAATTAAACTATTTGCAACAAATGGACAGTGTCACCTTGTTTACAGAAAAAAAGGACAGACCTTGGGCAGTCCAGGGTATTTCCTGGCAGACAAGGTACTACACTGTTGACATACGAACAACATTTTGTAAAGTGTTCACAAATTGAATAACTTTTTTTTTTCAAGCTGAGGCCCTTTTTAAAATGTTGACTTTGGTCCACGTTCCAGCTTAGGGTCTGTCAGGTATCTTTAAAACCATGTGATTTCATACGGGGCTTCAAACAGACGGACAGCGCCTAGGCCTGAGCCCAAACCGAAGCTGGGGTTTCGAAAAAAGGGGCCCAAGACTTACTTTAATGGAGGAGGTCTTGAGGTATGTTTCTCAACTAAGGCAGCCATGGTGGATCTTAGGTGATCTAATCTCCGATTGAAAGCATACAGGCCCTTGCCAACTTGTCTTGCACCATATGAACACATCTACAAATGGAAATGTGGTTTTCAGTAAAAAAGAAAAAGTATCAGTCCCATAAAGTATTACACTCACTTCCATAAGATTCTGCAGAAAAAAAACCCGAACAGTAGGCAGTTGTCAGTAAATAAAGCACAATACACTTTTCATCATGATCCAGTTGTGATTTTGCAATGCTGCGTCACCAAAACATAATGTTATTATAAACTGCACACCCAGATCCTTGTCATTTAATTGGTGGAACACGATTCCCCGCCATCCTTTATTTTACCTTACTGTTGCAATGCTCCAAAATTTAATATACATGTACTCGGCGTATGTAGATAATTATAGGACGCACGCTTTGGACACTTTGCAGTGTCATTTCCAAAATAAGCAAAAATAATTTCAATTTATATACAAACAAATAATGAATACAAATAATATACACAAACAAATAATGAATGCATTTTGTTCATACATTGTCGGAGAAAATAACCACTCAATGAAATATGGCTTTTCACTTTGCCTCGTTAAAATGGAATAATAACTATATTCTGTGACAATGCATCCATATGCACCCAATATAGACAACAGTAAAAACAGTGTCAAGACTACCTAAAGATATTCTCAAGAAGAAGAAAAACAGTGATGACTTGAGTAAAGAAATACATTTTAAAGTTTACAAATATTTATTGGGTAAGGCCTTCAACTTCTATAAAAATGTAACAAATGTGCTGAAGAATACATTTTCTTCTCAAGGAGTACAAAGGTGTTTTAAAATAAGTTGTGTCACACAAATTTCATATGCATGTGAGTGCATTGTCCAAGAATGTACTCATTCAGTGAAACCTAGCTTTTCAATTTTACAAGGCTTTGCCTCGTGAAATGGAATAGTCCAGATTTCATCTTATGATTATATTCTGCGACAATGCACAAAGGAAACGCATTCACAAACACAGATACTTGTTATTTGAAGTGTTTTTCATGAATGGAGAACAATCAATTGATTTGGGAGCGATGCTGCAGAGCATCTAATAATTATCCATATTGTCGTGGCTGTAATATTAGGCAAAATAATGGTTGACACATTGGTTCCACCAATCAAATGACAAGGATCTCTGTGTGTTGGTACATTATACAAAATAGCAATGACATTGTTTTGTTTTAAAAACAATCAGAATTCCAGTTAAAAACAGTCAAATTATTTTAAAAGCCCTTGTGTGCAATCTGAAGCACTCTAAATGGTTTTATCTTGGGGAAATTAATGATAGGAACTTACTGCAACTGGTCTTGGGTGGTGATGCGAACATGAGAAGTCTGATTTGTCTTTCGTCTCGGCCCCCTTCTCCGCAAGGCCCGACTTGACGTGGCCAGAGCTCCAACTGCCGCTGCCGCTACCGCTACCCGCAGCCTCTGGTAGGGAGGGTCTACTCTGTGGGGAGGGAACCTCAGGGGTGGGTGAGGTCACCCGTTGGGGAAGGGAAGAATGGGGTTTTCTGGGGAAAAATAGAGAGAAGGGCACAAACAAAAAACAAAATTGATAGATCGTCAAGAGTTGAAAGGACTGCATTTAATGGCCTGAGATCACTCCTCAAGAATGGGCCAAGTAAGGAAGACAAAATTACGAACAAAAATATAATGCACAACACCAGGCAAAACAAACTGGGCCTAGTTACATACACTAGGTAAGCAAAGAAATTTGCTAAGCACAGACAAATCTTGCTTGAAATCTTGAAACTATATATGGCATTACAAGGGTCCTAGGTTCAAAGTCCGCCTGATATACTCTGATATACTATATGTTTAGTTGCTGAGAGTTGAAAATTGTAGACCCCTTGCATATGACAAAACAAGACCCAAACAGCGCCCTCACTGATGTCAATGAAGATTATTTGACCTCAGAAATGGCGGGCAAAGCAAGAGATCTACTAAAAATAGAGTGCAGATTAAACTGTTGTTTTAGTCAAGAGCAAACTTGAATAAAACTTACTTAGTTGGAAGAACTGAGTTGAGGTTGAAGGTTTTGACGGGCCCCGGTACGGGCATGATCTTCTGGAACATCACTTGAGGCTTCACACCGGGCTCTGTCTTAACGTGCAAACTAGCCGTCTGAGTCCTAGGGGTCAACAGCTTCGGTGTCAGCGCCTTGGGAGTGGTCGCCTTGGGTGTGTTCGGGCGGGGCGTGACTACCTTCGGTGTGGTGGGCCTGGCAGCACTGTTGCCCTGGGTTGCCAGATTGCTCGGGAGACCGCTTGTTGGTGTTGGGGGTACTGGTTTCTTGATTAAGGATGGGTTGTTGGATGCAGCGAGAGCCTGAGAGCGGGCTTTGTGCTCGGCTAGGAGCTCATCAAAGGGTTTCCGACGACCCTTGACTGCTCTCCTCAAGGATAAGGCGTGTGTCTGCACAAACATGCAAGTAAAAAACAGGCTCTTACTTTTTTCACAATATTGATGCTACAAATGTTAAATCCTCATTTTCAAAATGTCTAACAAACTGCAACAAGACTGATACCGATATCTTCTTCATTAACTTTGCACACAAAAATTGGAACAACAAGTTTTCCACAATTTGCACCTTCCATTGTCATTGGGCACAGAGTGGTGGTCACCCTCAGTGGCTACAACGGCTGGTGACGTCATGCTACAGCGAGAGACCATAAGAGGACAGATTTCATAATAATCGTGTGTGGTCAAAGTGCAATACCACAAACAGTGACCACAATCAACAAGATGCAGTCAGTGTCTGATGCAGGTGACTGTTTGATCACCTTAAGTAACAACTTTAATGATTATGACCAGAGGCTCTCTGCTCTGTCCACAGTGGTTAACTACATTCTGAGAAGTCAAACTTGGGCCACCTATGAGTGTCAGTCCAACTACACTGACTTGCTGCAATGAGCGACGACAATACGTAACCTCAGCAAAATATCTCTCACTCATTAGACAACGAGTTGAGTGATGGGTATTTACCTTGCAAGTGAGTGACCTTGTACACTGTCGCTGATCAGCCTCAACCCACACACCGCAATGCTTGTTAACGTCATACTCTCGGTCTGTAAAACAAGGAACCAAATCATTATTCAAAAGTAATACCATCCAAACTAACAACTAACCTCGTGCAAAACAGTTAGTCTTTTAGTTAACAATCTGAATCTATGATTATCAAGTCAAGTACACTGTCCACTTTTCTCCAATTGCTGGGCTAGTGCAAAAAATGTCTGTGCTAAACAAGACTTCTCAGCAACTTGAAGCACGCACGCACACAAGCGGAAAACTAACTTGTGACACTTGCTTCTGGTAGGAGTGAATCTTTTACTGGTACCTAAAATGAAGATTTTTAGCTTATGGTAAGGCCATGTTCCAATGAACATGTATTAAATCTTGGCCCAAAACAAGAGGTTCTATGCAGGAGCATGATACAGTGGGTGAAGGATTCACTAAATACTGGTGACTCCTGATGAATGCCCTGCAACCCAACAGAGTTCCTATAACTTTTTACTACTTTTGTATCCTGTTGAGTTGAAAAGGGTTATTGGTAAAGGTAGGGTCATAGATTGGTAAGCTGGTAAGTACTTCAAAAAATTTATGACCATCAAAGCTTACTTTGTTAGAAGCACTGCAGCTGGTGATAGTATACTATTTTGAGAAAGGATTGTTTGAATAATTCTTCACCCAGAAACATTTGAATCTGAGAAACGATTCATGCATTATTTTTTATTTCAGATTTTTTAGTGTTGGTGTACATTCATGAAAGCTGCAGTCAGAGATGCGGTTGGTACCCACTGTCACCTCTCTAACATGTCTAAATGTGGATGGATTCAACATTTGTGTGAAAAGACCGTAACATTTGTGTGAAAATACCGTGACATTTGTGTGAAAATACCGTGACATCTTGTTGCTGTTTTCTCAGCAAGTAGACACTGTATTCAGTTGAAACTTTCACATGAGACTTTTATTGTATTTTTCTTGATAATTTTGCCAATAAATCAGCATTAAAGCAACAAAAACAAATCTATGACCCTACCTTCAAAACACATGAGACAAAAAGAGCTCCAAATCCTGAATTGCATTCTCAATGAAACAACCTACCTTTACATAATATGTTCTTCTTTGGAGAAAGCTTTTTACTCTTTTTCGTGGGTACTGGATGAGCAGGTGCAAGCTTGAGCAAACTGGTATGTGCTGGTGCTGGCTGGATTGGAGGTGGCTGGACAAGGGCAGGTTTGACAGTCTGCATCATACCGGCTGGAACCGGTGCCAACTGGACCATTGCCGGTTGAACCGGTTTAGCAGTCTGCAGTAACGTTTGGGACTGTTGCGGGAGCGTGTTGGGAGCACACTGAATGGACCGCCCCGGTGCAGAAGCCAGCTCGATGGTGGTCTGTTGGATGCTTGCCAAAGACGTCGGTGAAATTCCAAAAGATTGAATAGCCGAGTCACAGGTCTGTTGAGGTGACATTTTTTCCACTTTTACAACAGGTAGTGTTGTGCTCACAAGGCTCGAGATGCTCTCCTGAAAGTAATATCAATTTCACATTCAATTATTTGGATCTCAAACTTCCATTGTTTTCTGAATATTGCAACCCCCAAAAAGAAGCTATAGAAAAAAGTTATATTCAAACAGTCAGAACAGACTCAAACTATTTCCAAAAATATACCACAGCTAGATGTACGCATAAGCACAATGATGAAAGCTATGTATGGGTGGGCACATGAGTCTACTGCCCCCTTGTTTCTAACACCAACAACTTTCAATGCATTTTACCTGTGACCCTAGTGGTGAGTTAAGCTGAATGAGTCCAGTCGGGGAGGCATTCTGCCGATCTCTTTCCGACGCCGTCGTGGTGTAATTGATCGGGGACTCCTGCCTCTGCGCTAAGTGACCCGGGAGCTGTTTGGTAAGTACTGTGTCAAAGGTCAACTCCTGATTGGTCTGCGATGCTGGCGGTCTGATCGATAGAGGGTGCATGCTGTGGGTATGGGAGAGTTCACTGTCCACCTCGGGACTGTTCTCGTATTGGCTGGGTAGTCTGGACTTGTCCAGCGGGGCTCTGAGAGTTGTTGGGATCAGTATCTGAGGAGAGTGCATTTCCATCTCACGCGTGATGTCCGGTGGTTTATCCGGTGGTTTGCCATGTCGTAATTCTGTTGAGAAAAAAGCGAGGGGAAATAATCAATGAGTGGTGAAATGAGGAATGTAATAACGGGTGCACGTATCTACAGTAAGCTGCTCAAGGTGCAAGAAAAGTATTTTCTCAGGTCGTCAGGAATGCTATAAAAAAACAACACTCCTGGTACATTCTCAACATCCTTTGGAGTATACAAGCTTGGCCGCCTGTTAGGCGCTCATACATATTATCACTTCAGGGTCCCCATTTATACACATGTACTCCTGGGTAAAGAAAAGCAAACTATGATGAAGTGACTTGCTCAAGGACACAAGTGCCACATTTGACCAGTCTGGGATTCAAACCCACATTCTGGTGACTCCAGAACTTGAGTTCAGTGTGCCATACCACTTGGCCACTGTCACTCTACAAGTCTCTCCTTGTTTCATCAGCAATCATCAGACTGTGTCCATTCACTCATGGACCAAGTCAGCCCTTGTAATCCTTTAAATGTTTTCTGTTCAGCCTGTCCAATTGTCATTATTTTTAAAGCTGTGACCATACATTAAAAATCCTTGCAATGGCATAACCAATGGCAGGCTGGGTCAGTTCACTACTGGACGTAGCCCAGCTCATAATGTCTCCATTGTTTCTCGTCTCTTGCTCTTCAACCTGTGTAACATCATTCGTCACCTCTTCGTCCATCCATTGACATTTAAATCCATGCAACAGATAAATCCTCACAGGTGTATTTGAACTTTTCAAGCCTCTCTCTCGTGTTTCTTGCAATCTTTCCTGTTTCTTCTTTGAAAAGATATTGGCCAACTGTCACCAAGCAACAAAACAGTGTTTAGAATTGCAGTGGTACACAGCTATATTGTAATTGCTACAAGTCTGACCTACATGTACATGAACATGTATAATAGATTCGTCCAAAAAAAAGCATTTTGAAAAGACCTTATGCGTATGACATCATTTGAGTAGGCCGCCCTCTGCTCATTGGCCAATCCTGTGGGCTGTGCGTACACAGCTCTGCGTTTTCCATTGTTTCATCATTGTTTTACCTCCAAGATGGCGGAGTGATGACATCAATGCATAAGGTCAGTGTTCTCCCTCAACAGTGGTCCGCTGGCCAAATGCCAGTTAAAACACCAGAGGACCAGTCAAGATTCACTCCAAGTGGTCCAGCTGGCTAGTCCAGTGTCAGAAAGCATCCCCGTTTCATTTGAAATGTTCACTAGCAAAAATGCTAACAGACTAGTGTGACAAGTTAACTGGTCCTGCTGGCCAGTCACTGAAAAGGTTAAGGGCAAACCCTGAAGGTCAAATGATCCTTTACGTGAATTCCATAACATGAACAAACTGCATTCTAAAAAGGAGCATTCCCAAGCAGTGGATGTTATCTGCAAAGCCCTTTTCGAAAGAAATCAGAAATTTAAGTAAGTTACTCTACTTTCATTGAGTTGTTTCATCACTGGCTTATCTTTAAAGCCACCATGTTCTTAGGGGGAATGGACATGGTGAGTCATTCCGTGTAAAATCAACAAATAGTCTGAAAATTGCCTATGCATTGCTGTGGCATATTATAACACTTTGAGATCAATTAGAGACAATGTACTGTTAAATGCATATATCCTTATGCACTGCTGTGGCAACCAAGCGAGTTCACCTGCACCCACCATTGGTTGATTTGAAATGGAATGACCCATGTGTACAGTACACGGTTCTCCCCAGGATTTTCTCCAAACTGTGGGCCCAAATTTTTGACGTTTTGCCTAAGCACACTGAAAGTAAACGAGGTCCTTCACTTGGTGTTTATCTTTGATTTTTTAAGCCCTGTGCCATACGGGGCATTGTAAATAGTGTTATCTTGAAGATTTAAGTGAATTTTGATCTCAAGTTCCCTACCCGCACTTCAAATGCTTTATTCTCATGTTGACAGTTGAGATGCAACTATTATTTCTCAGTACGAAGATCACAGATAAACTTTAAAATCAGCGAGCTTTCAGATCCAAACTAACTAGTTGTTGCTGGCTTGGAATTTCATTTTACAACTAGGGCCTTTTTTGAAGGGGCACTAAGGCCTAGACCAGGGAAACAGATCGGAAGCCGTGGCCTACATGTAATTGTAGGCCTGTTGTTATTAATTTCTGCATACACACCGATAACATAACCTAACAACTAAAATGCATTACAGCTCTATTCCATCAAGATCATAGCACACCTGAAAGAAACTAACATGGATAGAGGTGAGCTTTACGTAATAAAGATTAAGCTAATAGATTCCTTAGGGAGGAAGATTGTTCCAAATCATTGGTCCAGCTACTCTGAATGCCTTTTGACTCAGAACCTTCTTTGCATGAGGAACATTCAATCTTTTTGCTTTGTCTTTAAATCAACAAAAGAAAAGGAAAAAAAAACCTCTCCTCTACGACTTCCTCTCAGAGAAATGGATGGATGAGAGTGTATGATTCATCATGCACTACAGGATAGTGAAAGCTCCACATCACCTCTCCTTCCATTCTGTTTGGATTCCTCTTACATCAACAGTTCCTCTGTTATTTGTGGGTCAGTGTGTTTGAGAGGAGAGTTGTTATTTTGCCGAGTAGGATGCTTGATATCAGGATGTGATTGTCTCGGGGGGGGCAAAAGGTGAGAATAATGGAAGCACGCAATAAATACAGAATTCTCACACACGCGCACACAAAGGTGACAGAATGATACACTGTGGACACCGACAGTTGCAAGCATCAAGTTTGTTAGTCGATCTGGGTTTAGATGAATGCTCCAAAGACCAGATACAATAGACCGTGTTTAAGTCACCCGGGGATTCAAGCATTTTTGGGACTGCTTCGGTCCAACGTACATTGCTTTATTGGTGAACGAAACACACTCACGTGCTTTAACAGGCCCTCCCAATGTTCGAATACGTACAAGACTTCCACAGTCTATTAGAACAACAGACACATGTGTCAGTTTCCATGGACTACATGTATATCTAGTGACATTTCGTTAGATACACACCATGGATGTACACCACTTGTCCCTTACCTCTATACAATAAATGGTAAAGACTCCCAGTTGATGACATTCACTATCTGTATCCACTCCAAGGACATGAAGGAAGCGCTTCTCTACGACGGATTCATACCCATCAATACAGACTTCCCTCCAAATGCATAACAACACGGAAGAGATTTGACCAATGTGAAAAGTCCTGAAACAGCTTGCCAGCCTGGATTCCCCTTTATTCTCGACCCGGAACCACTCAGATGTTACAACCCAGAGGGTTCACAGACTCTGTGATAACCAGAAGTACAGAAACTACAGAGTGTTTGGACACAGTGTCATGAATGTGGACTACTTCTTTCTCCCTTTGGTGACTGCTTTACTTCTTTCACAAAAAGTTTGAAGGCTCAAGGAGATTTTGAGAAAATC
>CM021527.1:11559123-11572618 GCA_010994315.2 Pisaster ochraceus
AGTTAGAACAGCGCAGTAAAGAACAGGGTTGGATATGGATTGTTTAACATAGTTTTTTTCTTCTTCGTCAAATGTTTGAAAATAGACGCACTACCAGACACATCAAGGTGATCCCCTTCTCTGAGCGATTAGTGTGCACTGGGGTCTTTTACACGCATTGAAGTGCTTTGTATCACACACTTGTTGCTATGGATTGACCGATAAGAATCATGGATTAAAGTTTGCTTGAAGATAAGTAGTCATGCATAAAAGAGCCCTGAATGAATACCAATTTTGATTTTTGGGGGGAATATCTTTGGAAAGAAATGCAACAGATTAGAGACAAATTAGACTGCACATGTCCCGCACATCTTCGAACATTGGAACGAGTTCACCACTTACAGCCAGGGCTTCCGAAATTTGTCCATGTCCTCAGAACAGAATAATTTCACAGAACAGGCAGAACGGTTTTTGAGAATATCCTTGTCGCAATCAAACCCTGACTAAACAAAGCAAAGACATTAATGCTTCTCATAAAAAGCACCAGGATTTGTTGTTTCTTTTTAAGGAAATATGAGATGCGTTCACCGTGAATTGCAAATTCTTGGCCGTAAGCCAAGGCCGATAATCGGCCGAGGTACGCAGGAATCTCAAACTATTTGTACTTATCCCGAATACATTGATAAACAATGGTCGCAGCCTATTGATCTCATGCAATCATTTGTACAAGGACATAGGTTTGGAATCATGGATTACACAATAACCTTAAAAAAAGGGAAATTTTGAGCGTGACTTCCAGTACCCCGTCCCTCATTTGTGAAAAACAAAGCATTGCATGGTGAGTGCATGCGCTGTGCACTCTACACAACGAAATATCCAAGAGGCGTGTGAACTTCCAGTATTCCGAATTAAACAACAGCGTACAAAAGCGGGTGTACACCTCATCCATTTTCAAGCAAAGAAAGTATTGGCATGTATACTCTTCTTCCAGCGTTAACAACTTAAAGATCACAACTTTGTTTCCTTTGTTTCCTTCACATGCTGAATCAATGCACATAAGAGCACAAGGATCCACAAAGCATGTGAATCTTGCCATCCCAAGTCACAGAAGAGACACCTGAAAATGTTGACAATTTGTGATGACTTCAGAATCAAAGTAGCAACTTTGTGTTGTTCCACGGAACCCAAGACTGAAAATCTCACCTTTTGCTGTGCAATGGCTTTGGGGCTTCTCAAGTAGGGGCCTACCAGATTAGCAAAACTGAGATTGTTACAGAAATGCAAAGGTAGTCTAGTGTCCACAATTTTGATTACTATGCTCTGTATGAAGGATGAAAATTAGTGTCAGACAAGTTGTACAGAAAAAGGTTACCAGCCAGAGTACCATGGGATATCAACTGTTTTACAAAGGTTCCCTGCTGCTTTCAACTAAACATACACAACACAGGCAGTTTTCCTGGCTCCCACATTTTAAATGTAATTTTGAGACTGCTTTTGTTTGTACTCACAGCAAAAGCATAAAAAAAATAAAAGGTTGAACAGAACTATGCAGTGCAGTGTTCCATCGTCATCTGTCAAAATGTGCCATTGAATTTTGATCGAGTCTGGTATACGTACATGTATTCCATGTAATAGAATTTTTTAAAAATCCCTCTGCAATTATTCAAAATCCATGATTTCCTGGCAGAAGACAAAAAAGGAAAATTTTTACAAGAAACTTCCGTTACCACAGCCCAAAGTAAATTTAAATTTTTTCAAAGGCAGACAAGGACAAACAAGATTATAAACAAGATTATACTGCATCACAGAAAACTCTTCAGCAGAAAGTTTGAACCCGTACTCCATAAGGTAACAATACAGCAAACCAGCCCTCCACACAGCTTTACTTCACTCAGAGGAGTCCCACATCTCAACAGGAAATCCCCTTCCACACAGACAAGGCTGGTGAACCTTCTTCCTACCTACAAGGAATACCCTGGCGCCAAAATACCTTCAGATCTACCTCTTCCATCAATCCATGCACCTCACTAAATGTTCATGGCCTGACACAGCAATGGACCCACGCACTGAAGGTGTCATGGCTGCCAAGCTTGCCAATAGCAGCATAATGACTGGTAGATACATCAGCCATCACCTTATGTACATTAACATCAGACCAGCCATTTATAAACATCTTACACATCTCCGCTAACGTTTCAATACTACTTACTAGTGAGCAGATTGTATTGAATTTTAAAGGATTGGAAACAAACCAATGAGATTTGACCATCACAATAAGGGATAGTGGTTTACGTGTGACTATCACAGAGTGGGGTGTGGGAGGTCGCTATCGCCGAGTGTGACTGAATCTTCCTATCACTTTATATCTTGCTGCCACTACGCAGAATTGGGATCTCACAACCACTATATAGGATTGGGATCTCACTATTGCTGAGTGGGATTGGATCTTACTCTTACAAAATGAAATTGGGATCCACATTGAGTGGGATTTGGATCTTATGATCACGGAGTGGCACTGGAATCACACAATCACATATTGGAAATGAGATCTCACTATCACCCAGAGTGATCAGGTTCTCACTATCAAGTAGAGTGATTGGAATTTCACTATCACAGAGTGGGATTAGAACACACTATCAAAGAGTAGGATTGAGCATCCCAATCCCATTATCACAGAGTGGGATTGAGTTCTCACTATCACTAGTGGAATTTGGATCCAATTTTCACAGAGTGGGATTAGACCTCACCATCAAAGAGAGGGATTGATTATCTCAATCCCACTATCACAGAGTGGGTTTGGATCTTACTATCCCCTCGTGGGATTTTGGATTTCACTTTCACTTTTCACTGGTAAGATTGGAATCCAACTTTCAACAAGTGGGATCGGGATCCCACTATCACTGAGTCGGTTTAGGATCTCATTATCACTAAATGGGATTTAGATATTACTATTACTAGGAAGGATTGAGATCTTGTGATTTGTATTTCACTTTCAGTCAAAAAGTGGCTTCAGGATCCTACTATCACTGAGTATGATTGGAATCTCACTAGCACTGAGTGGGATTGACATCTCACAATCACTGTGTGGAAATGGGATCTCACTATCACTAAATGGGATTTAGATATTACTATTACAAGGAAGGATTGAGATCTCACTATCACCGAGTGGGATTGGGATCTCACTATCACTGAGTGGGATTGGGATCTCACCAACACCGAGTGGGATGGAATCTCAGTATCACTGAGTTGGATTGGAATCTCACTATCACCGAGTGGGATTGGGATCTCACTATCACCGAGTTGGATTGGAATCTCACCATCATTGTGTGGGAATGGGATCTCACTATCACTGAGTGGGATTTAGATCCTAGGATTGGGACCTCACTATCATTGAATGGGATTTAGATCCTAGGATTGGGACCTCACTATCACTGAGAGGGATTTAGATCCTAGGATTGGGACCTCACTATCATTGAATGGGATTTAGATCCTAGGATTGGGATCTTACTATCATCGAATGGAACTGGGATCTTATTATCATCATGTAGAAGGGATCTTGGGAATTGGGATCTTACTGCCACTCATAGCATTGATTGGGATTGGGAGCTGACAACCAAGTTAATAACATGACATGAGTGAAAATCTCAGATATCTGAACAATTTCATACAAGTGCTAGATTTCTACGACCAGAACACTTCCTATATATCCAGAAAAACCAGGAAAATCAAGTCTGCTGCCACTCTGTTTGGCCTACCTTGCTTCAGACGTTTCTTGAGAAGAAATATATGTCAAAATGAACGAGGGACGATCTCAAGATGATTCTCCCCGAGTAACATCTCCACAAAAATACGTCACACTGTAACAAATGAACTGAATTGAGAGTATAAATTCCCTTAGCTTCATCAAGAGTTAACTGGCAAGGAAGCATAGTCAATGCTGTTAAAGCGTTTTAGTTTTCTCTGCTGAAATCAGAAAACCTTAAACTGCCTTCTTCCTGATACTTTACAGCCACTTTCAGAGGGTGGCATGAAATGATTTACATCTTGGGAAATGTATGGGCACCAACGTGTGAAGGCACTTGTGGGTTTAGAGGTTTTGACTTGCTTTCTTTTCTTTCTTCTTTTTTTTTGGGGGGGGGGTAAACTTCCACATGACACATGTAAACCAACCAGAAACACATGCATAGTCTTTGCCCAACAAACACCTGGAGATGACCCATTCTGCTCCTTTTTTTCTGAAAAAATATATGGAAATTGTTTAAAATTTAGTCTTATTTCTTTTGTCTACAAGGTCATAGAAATAAGCAAAGAGGTGAGAGTAAGATACAGAACGAAAAAAAAAATGTTTGAATTAGACTCCTGATTTCAAAGGCGTTTTCATCGGTTAGTTTATGATTAGAGATGATATTTGACGAATGTGGAAACAAAAATAGCTAGCGGGCCTGGGTTCCCCCTCACTCCAGACACGGCACCTCTCAGATGTTACAAATCAGGAGGTTCAACGACTCTGTGCTGACAATTCAGAAGGTTTACAAACTCTGTGCATCTATTTCTTTCTCCCTTTGGTGACTGCTTTACTTCTTTCAATAAAAATTTAACCTGACCTACATGTACTTATGATACATGGAAAGGCTTTAAATTCAGGCCATTAAATAACAGTTTTGCTGATTTTTCTGCAGGAAAAAAATCAGAAACCAGAGGAAAAAATACCATGTCTGATGCTCAAGGTGTCTTTGAGAGAAACCTGAAATCTGGAAAAATTCTGAGAAACAAACTGCCTGTTTGTTTGCAGTTAGTAAAATCTAGATCTTTCAACATCCACTGTCCTTGCATCATGCCTTGCGACTTGATGATGTCCATCTGATTAAATCTGACGTTCATACAGGCGTCATTAGACAGTTTCCATGTCGTTCTCTCCACTACAAATACCATAACTAGGGCAGTCAAGAAAACAGACCCTGTGTATGTAATGATAAGCGGAACTGAGATTGCATTAGTATTATACATGGAATCCAATGTAGATAACCGCATTGAGGCGATTGTCCAACAGCAACCTGAGGACAAAAACATATTTGGTGGTCCACATCTGCTTCTATCTGTGATAAAAAGCAAACGAGTCTCAGAGATGCAGTCCACCAGTTCTGAACAGAAACATAAAAGAATGGTTTAGTGAAATCACTTCAGACTCTCTGTAAAACGAACAAATTGTGAAGAGCGTTAGTTCCCAGGCTCTATTAGCGTACTGTTAGTAACCACAGTGTACAGTGTACTTGGGTAGTAAAAAGCTAAACAAAAAATATGCAATGGAATATGACTGCAGGCAATGCACATGCACGCACAACCCCAATTCATGAGTTTATCATGTGAAAGAAAACTACATCATTTTAATCAAATCGCATCAGTCGGGGTTGAACACCTCACATTGGATGACGTGTACACACCAACAAATTTTCTGGACTGGCTTACAGCAGACGTCTTTTAATGCCCAGAACGACTTTAGAGCGCCTTCATTTTTTTGCAGTCAGCAGGGCGACTGACGTATATAATTCATTCCATTGTGTAGCATGCACAGGCATGCACCTATCAAGCTATGGTTCATTACACCGGCACAAAGAGGGAAAGATGGTACTGGAAGTCATGATCGTAATGTCCCTTTTTCCAGCGGTTGTGTCATCCCTAATTCCAGACCTTTGTCCTTTTTAATACACAAATGTGGCATACAAGAACAAGTCCGAGCATTTGGAGATTCCAGCATACTTAGGCACATTATCAGCCGTGGCTTACAGCCAAGGTTTGGCGAGTCACAGTGAGTGCATATTCATATTTTCTCACAATTGAACAACAAATGAGAACCTTTGTTGTCTTTCCTTTGTCGACTCAGGTTTTCGTTGTGGCATTGCAAATAATTAGGTTACTCCAGAAGCTCATAAAAGTTAGAATACCCTGCATGGGCACAGAATTTTTTTTTGGAATACCAGAGTGAAGTGGTTAAAGAATATCACTTAGGCTTTACCTTGTATACTAAATATTGTTTGCAGTATCCTCCTGCTCAACCTCGTTCCCAGGGGTGATCGATCTCGCCGCGCCATGTTTTCCCAGCATGCTTTGCTCGCTCACAAACCCTGGAATTGGTTCATTAATATGTGCTAGAATCTGGCATCAAAAGGCATCAAGACAAAGAGCAACTGGTCCCCTCTCATTATTCTTTGATCTTGTGATATGTTCAACTGTATGCAGTTCAGGGTGACTGTGTAAAAACATGATTCATTTAAAATGGAATCGCGTCGAAGTACTTGCATTTTCATAGGCACGTACTATAGGCCCTACAAGTGCATACAAGCGCTCGAAATTGTTTAACAAGCATGCACGCAAAGTAATCACTTTCGGGGAGCCAATCAGTATTGTTTTTCAGAACATTCCTACCAGGGGTTAGTGACGAGAGGTATCGATACGGCGCGCTGCCCATGGTAGCAGGGCTGCCTCCTGCTTGTTACAGGATTCAAAATGGCCCCTCTTCACCGGGCACATTGGGTGATCTTGTGGTTAAGACATTGCTATAGAATGCAGGGGGTCATGGGTTTGAATTCCACCCTCAAGTAGCCTGTGGATTTGTTCTCCCACCTGATTTGGCATACACTGAGTATGCAATGCCCGTCACATTTTGGTCACACGGTAGAACCAAAGTGATTAAAGAGTTGATCTCAAGCATCCGGTTAAGTTATGATGGTGTAGAAAAAAGAAGGCAAGTAGAACGGAGAAAAAAACCCAGAAAAAGTGTGTAATTGTAATCAACTGAACATCAACTGAACACTTGTTAGTGTTTTTGTACCGCGCCATGAGCGTCAAGACTTGACATAAACCAGAGCGCAATAAGTTTTCTTCTTCTTATTATTATACACCACACACAACTGTGATTCGACTAGATCATCTTTTACCAGTAGGATCCTTCCTTTAAAAAAAAATGCTATCCGTTAGATTCTGATTATGGCCTCATGCCTACAAAGCAAAACCACTGTTGATGAGACAGTATGTAAAGCTTAACAATAAAACAAAACAGGGGGGGAAGCATCGCCATGGGTCGAGGGGTATTAATTGTTAGTGTTATCACAATGAATACTTTTCATCATGTACATGTAAACTTAGGACATGTAACAACTCGGCTTAGTTGTTGCTCTTATTGTTCACTCAGACCTCTCTCTGAGAATGTGGGGGGAAAAAGTCAACGTGTATGTGAATGATTTTAAAACAATGAGTGTTGAAATGAAATTGTAGGCGTCAGTTAAACTTTCCTGTTGATTATAAGGAATAAAATACTTTAAGTGTACACATTATGTGAGCATGTTTGAAAGTAAGTATACAACAAATAAGAAAATGTTCTATATAAAAAGTGATTAAATGTTAGATTACAGGAAAGAAAAGCACTGACTGACAATGTGTAAGACAATGGTTTGCTCAGATTGCATATAAACAAAAATTCAATCTGTTTACCCTCAACTCCTAGCTAGAACTTGAAGACGAATCAGTCAATCAGCAGATCATAATCTGTAAACTACGTCACTGGCATCTTAGCTGTCAGTCTCAGACATGCAGGGCGGAATGTAATACTAATAGTTTGGGTTGTTAACAAAATGCAAAATCGCGACTTAGACTATTTAACTGACGATGCCAAAAAGCGCACGCTTTTAAATTACGAACAATACACGATTGGAACGAAACATTACTTTCGTGTGATTAGCCTGGTTTGTCTAAATGTTACAGTATACAATACCTTTGTGTTTAGCTCCATAATCCTTCATACAACAACATACAAATGTCAGAAACTGTGTGTGAATTTTTAAAGTATTTGTGACTGGCTGTGGTGAGCGCAATCTTTGCAAGTGTTTTGGACAATAATTTGAATGATAGTATTATCGAGTGAACAAAGAGGATGTAGATTTGGAATTCGGAGTTGATGGATATTTTCTTTTTTAATGATTCCTGTGTGTCTGATGCTGGAAGACACCAGTGCAGGGACACAACAATGCTCACCACATTCTGTGCCTGTGTGAACAAATCTAACTCTACATCACTAAGCAGTAATGCGACAATGTGCTTGCACATGATCCCATACTAGGGGTGAAGTTTCTCAATAACTACTCACAAACATGCCAGCTGAGTGGCCTCTTAAGACAAAGGATACCCTCTATTCTGAGTTTCATTACTTGCTCTCTGTCCTGCTCCCTGTCCGCATCTTCATCTTGAACTTCCAACGACCCATCAGTCTCTTCGTCCCCTCGACCCGACGGAGCATCTGTGCATAAGGAATAGGAAAATCCCGCGATTAAACATGCCGTGTAAAGACCACTAACGGCGAGATTTTCTGACCAAGGAAAACTCGAATGCCGGCGTGAGTGGTCTTCAAAGAAAGTTGAAAGATCTATGCTCACCTTTATTGTCGGTACCGACCACTTTGTCGGCCCATGACGACCAGGGCTGGCCCACAAACTGTGACGGACTACCGTGGTCTATGGTCGCCATTACTGATCTGCCGTGTTGCCTGCCATGTATCCCGTCGTGCTATGCGCGTGACGTCACTGACAGTTCGCATGGCCGGAGCGGAGTCACGATGACTTTCCTTACAACTATTTTCTCCAAAGTGATGTCTTTCTTTCTTCTTTATTCCAGTTACTGCAAGAGTTGTACAGTCTGTACGAAAGTTAAGGAACAATTCACGAGCAGTTGTCTTAAGATTTGCACTGGTACTAAATTTCTCTAAGTTCTTTGAAAATATAATATTTGGTGCAGGTAGAATTTTGTTTCTTCTCAAAAATCTCATGAGCTGTCTTTATTGTTTACCTTTGTTGTGTTTAGTGAAAGCTCAGAGCATTGTCCCCATAAGTTTCAGCAAGGCGTCTAACCCCAACCCGACTTGATGAAAGTTTCTTATTTAGTTCACAATCATCACATAAACATAATTACCATCCAAAAAAGATTGTAATAAATAATGAAATTATACTGGGGGGGGGGTGGGACAAAACAAAACACACACACATATGATAGAATAGAAATAAACATTAAAATCAAGAAAATAACACTGAGTTATTGAGATTTATTTGAGATTTGAGGGGGAAATCTGAACTTAATAAGAGATTTGGTTCTGGCTCATCGTACATTACAATCCCAACTGGATCTCCACCTAAGTTTTGATTGTATTTGGTTTGGGGATCTGCAGCTGGTTGCTTTGTGTCCAAAACTTATAGAGATTTAACTATTAAGCACAAGTCGGTGAAAGTTTGTTGAAATAGAAATATTAATGTTTGAAACCTTCTATGACTATGTGGACATTTTCATATAAAAGTAATTTAAAGTATGCCAATGATCACTAATAATCGATCAACTTTCAAGTTTTCTGAGTTTCCTAAAACCCACACATTAAATTATGTTCATGCCCCATTAGTCTTCTTTTCTTTGTCTTACTTACTTTAGTTGTAAATTTGTGTATTGCAATTTACATTGTATTAAAAACTTAACACTTGGGAAATGATCTAATTGGCATGGAAGAATGTTGTTTTAAATTCACTAATTCCATTTGTTTTCTCTTTGTGGTTGGGGGTGATGCGTACAGTATCATCTGCTCACTTTGTATATTTAAATTATTATTTTTAAATTCTTCAAAAATTGTGGTAACTTTTGTTTTGTGGCTGGTAACTTCCAACCTATGCGATGATGTGTACAGTATCTTATCAATGTAGAATCCACCCACTTCCAGAGTATTTTAAATGAATAAAACTAAAATATGCCAAAAATCGTTAACAGGAAATAATTTACTGATCTGAGCCTGATTTCATAAAACTCGTAAACACAAAAACTTGCTATTACAAAAATTTTGCTTAGCAGAAACAGGTTACCAGCCGAAATTCCATCAAGTTTACATTGTTGCGACTGCTGCTCCACTCATTTTTTGCTTAGCAAAGACATTTTCTATGGGCCCTGCAAATTGGACAGTGCTGAAAGGGAAAGTCGCCCTGAAAAAAACTATGGCAACATATTTGCTGGTAACCAATTTCCACCGAGTATAATTTATCTGTGCTAAGCAATGTTGAGCGACAGTTGGTTTTCAGAAGTAAATATGGGGTCCAATTTAACATTTTAAGTTTTAGTTGGTAAGCAGGAAATATTAGCAGCAGGGAACTTGTGGAGAGCAATGTGCACTAGATGGAAAACCCATTTTTTGCCCAGCAGTTTTGTTTTTTTCCTGTGCTTGGCAAATTCTTGTGCCTGACCCATTTAGGAATGTTTGGCCAGTTGATGATGACGACAACACAAATCAACATCAGTAGAGGTTGGTCCATGGGAGACACAATTAGGGCGTCAAGTAATAAAAAACCAAACACAATCAGTCATGAATATATTTTTTATACTGCACTTTCAAATGCGGTTTTAATCAACATTATACTGTGGTGTAGAATAATGACTTTGTAGCCATCTTTTTTTTCTGCAACCTTTTGCCAAATACCTTACTGTAAACCTTAAACCTATTAGTAAAGAAAAAATAATTCACAAGCTCTTGTGATGTTTGACAAACTATTTTATCACAAAAGTTATTCCTTTAAGCAGAATGTTTTTGCATTTTTCCTCAAATACATCAACAGCTTGGGGCTTTGGACTCCCAATTTGATCAATCTTTGTCACATGTTTATTCATGCAGTTAAGTTCTACGTAATAAGTGAGAGGTTATGCAACTACAGGGGAACACTAATGAACTACGCACCCTAGTGTTTTTCGTCAACCAATAATAACCATCCAACATGGGGCCAATTTCATAGAGCTGTCTGGCACAACAATTTGATGGACCTAAGCGGATTTCCGAGACGTAACTATTATTTAAGTAAACGTGCGGGTCCAACCATGGGGTAAATTTTTTTCATGGGAGGAGTGTTGGCTCTGAGAAGAGCCGGTGGTGGTCTCCACGTTTCGATCAGTGTACGCTGCTCATCTTCAGGAGAAAACAAGCATTACACTGGTCGAAGCGTCAAGACTGTACGGTCTCTGCTTCTCATAGCAAACACTCCTCCCAAAAGAGATTTTACACATGGTTGTACCCACAAGTTTACTAGTAATGCTTATGTCTTATCACCTACACCAAGCAAAGCTTAGAAATCACTGGTAGGCAGAAAAACTGCCACAATGCCAATTATGAGCTATAGCATCGGAACCAAATCACAACAGGATTTTGCCAGATAGCACTATTTGTTGGCCATGTTTTATCCTTGCTCTATGGTTTTGTTGTTTATTTTACCAGTTCACTTTAACCAGTTCAGTCAAGCTCCCTTTGGCAAGTTTTAAAGATAAACTTCAAATTCTACAACAAAGCAATTATTGGGACCCAAAAACATAGCATTTTTACTGGAAAAAAGGCAAAAGGGAGCATACGGATGTGTTTTTAACCTTTTGACTTGATGGGAAAATGTTAATAACTGACAAGTTAATGTACCTTAAGTTATGGAAGGTGTAGGAAGTAACTACTACAATGGTTTAATTCAACGAGAAATGCAGGTGTCCAATTGGTTGAGATTAGGAGTATCAAATGGTGCTTAACTCGGGGACATTTAAGAAGAATCATCTAAAACATGACTTTTTGGCTAGTAGGCTTTTTCTGCAAGTGTAGTCTTTCCCCTGAACAGCGATCCACTGACCGAATGCTAGTTAGAACACCCCGAGGACCAGTCAACAATTCTCTCCAAGTGGTCCGGTTGGTCAGTTTAGTGTTACAAAGCAACCATTACTTGGTATGAAATATGGACTGAAGTGAAAAAAGCTGGCAGACCAGTTCAATGACAAGCTAACTTGGTCCTGCTGGCTAGTCACTGAAATAGTAACAAACCCTGGTGTGCTTGATTGGCAAACTTGTGTGCTTACAACTCTCTATTGATATTGAGTCTCGTTGAACTCTTCAAGAAGGGCCAAATTCACACAAAGCAGCTACAAGCACACAAATTTGCCAAGCACAAAAACATTCCAGGTAGCAGGAACAGATCACTAGCCAAATAATTATCACGTACTGTACAATGCTAGTAGTGGCTGGTTCTCACACACATTTTTGCTTAGCAAATATTTATTAATAAGTAAATGTTGTTTCTGCTTGGAAGCTTTAATTGGAACATTCCATGTCACTGGATCTGTTTAGAACGTAATTGTTATTTTGTTATTCCTTTTTTTTCGGGGGGGGGGGGTTAACTCATTTTGCATACAAATTTCTTTTAAAATGAATGAGGGAACAAAATCTTATACAGAATTTTGAAACAGATAAATCATATTAATTATTAATGTTTTATGCTTAAAGATTAGGAAATATTGTCACCAAGTGAAGCTTTAAATTAATTTCAACAAAATCACTTACGACAACTTGCTACCTTCTTTCACCTGGAATAACGCAAATCATAAAGTGTTTATGTACACACAACAAAGGACCTTCATTGAGTAACTTTCTCACGCAAAATTGTTTTAAATGTATGTACATAGATGGCACCGAGAATTGAAAAAATTGACGAAAACTTTTACAAGTCCAGAAAAACATCACTTCTTTTTGTGAGAGAATATGACCAATATACAATGTAGTACTTTTGTAGACTTTTTAAAATCAGTTTTATGTGTTACCTTTACAAGCTTTTGTTAAATATGCTCTTAAGTGAAGCAGGTCTTTGAAATGTTCTCTCTCTAGAAAAGATGCAAGACTAATCAAACTGCAGAAACAGCTACAGCATATATTTTTTTATATCTTTAAAAGTATTGAAATTAAGATGAAAATGTGTTTGCTGACAGCAAATGCACATGATTGAATGGAGAAAATCAAAATTCAATTTGGATTTGTAATTTGTCCACAGTAGTTTGGATGTATTTGCGGACAACGAATGTGCAGAATTGTCTGCAGGTATTAGTGTACACTGTGCAGCATTGACTGACAAATTCGTACAGCTCAATCCAATGAAGGTGTAGTGTACACATTATAAATGCATACTGTTTAACAATTATGAAAAACCATTTGATCAGACTTACAAGAGAAACCACATTTTGTGAGAGATCTTTAAGAACTTAACTTTCACTCAACTGAAAAGTGCGTTTTTATTTTTGCAATTTGTTAATATCATCTCACAAAGCGATGACCGCTGTCTGCAGAAACAAAAGAAGAGGGTGGTAAGATAAAAAAAAAACTGAAAAAGAAAAACACTTTTTGACCAAAACACTCTTTTTTGGTCGGTCAAATTGCCCAGAACTTTGTAAAAAGTTGCACACATGGTCATGACATTTTGTCATGTTTTGCCCACATAAATTTTCCTGCTTGAGGTAGAATCTTCTGCAAAGAAACAAAGTAAGAATTTAAACAATAAAAAGGAAAAAGGGCAAGTCAAAACATAAAATAAAACAAAGGAAATACAGATAATCAACAATAAATAAAGAACTTAAAGAGAACCTTCAAGAAAAGATATAATTTTTCATCAAACAAGTGGGACTTGCAGTAATGGCAAAATTCGGTACA
>CM021527.1:11592258-11604903 GCA_010994315.2 Pisaster ochraceus
ATTTTCAAATTCCAGGACTTTCAAGGATTTTCAAGGACCGTACGAACCCTGCACAAATGTAAACTGTTATTAAAAGATTCCATTAAAAAACAAAAACAAAAACCAATATCTTTTACAAAGATGTTATTGTTATCATTGGAGTACCTGTATTCTGTTCACGGCTAGTTCTTATATAAAGAAATGCAATTAAATACAAATTATTCTTTTGTTCTCTACGGAGCTCTAGAAGTGCCATCTGACTTTTTGAAAACCTGAGATGATTTACTGTAGGGTGATGACATCGGAAACGTAAGATGGCGAATCCTGGAATAATTTATCTTGAGATGACGACATCCCAAAGTAAGATGTCGCCTTCCCCGATACATTTTATCTCAGGACATCACCATCATGAACGTAAGATGTCCACTAGGTTAGATAAATTATCTCGGTACGACAATCCAGAACGTAGGATGTCTACATCCTGAAATAACTATATGGAAGTGTCAACTATATTGTCTTTAAGATGTCCTCATTCCGAGAGTATTATGTCAGGATCTAAACATGTTGGATGGCATTTCCAGAGCTCCATAGTTTTCAGAGTGACAATTTCTTACCATATCTTCTTCTCCAATGGTCTTGCTTCTCTTGTTAGGGAAGGCGCTGCCGTGATCCAATGAGTGGATGTCAGCCCCGTAGGCCACCTTCACATCTTCGTCGATTGCCATCACTAACCGCCAGAACTCCTTCTCAATTGTCTCCGGAGGTACCATCTTAAAATGACAAACGCCAGAGAAGGGGGAATTACTTCACAGGCAAGTTGCAATCAGGCTGTCTGTCAGGGCCTAAACTTCTGGAAGATGCTCGGCCATCAGGAAAATCTTCCTTTACGGGTGTGAAAATTCATGGCCAAGTCTCTTGATGGCTTCTACACTTGGGTTCTTAAAATATTAAGGAAAATAATTGGTACCGGAAGTTGAAGCGTTTTTTTTTCCCTTTTTTTCCTGAGAGCAGGATAGGGTAAGACACTTACGTGAACGGGCATAGAGAAGTAGTCTCTCTTGAATTGGTCTGCCATCTCTCCAAACGACTGCAGTGTGTACTGCTTCAATGCAGACTCAAACCCAAAGGCTTCTGTTGGCTTCTTACATTCCTGCAACCACCAAAGTTACCGATGAGAAACAAATTGACAAAATTTGAGTCATGTGGTCAAGATTTTAGAACAATTTTCACAAAAGATTTAAAGGTATTACACAGGATTGGTGGGGTTAAAAGACATCATCGTTTAATGATAGTCTGACGGCTTACTGATTATGAAGTCCATACCGGAACCATTTCTTTTCTGTGAAACATTTCCCTCTGAAATGAAGTCATATTTGAGAAAACTGTATCTGAAAACCTTTAAAAAAATGCAACAGCTGATTTCAGTCGTTACAACCCAAATTAAGGAAGACGCATTTACATGCTGAAAATTGTGCAAGATTTTTCGTTATTTTCTCCTGACTCACATAACAGATTAAGCCCAAATTTTCACAGGTTTATTATTTCATATATGTGGTTGATCACACGAAACATGAATCAGGACTATTTTGTCAGCTGGACTAATCCTGTATAACACCTTCACAAGAATCTATTTATGGTATAGTTTATTTAAAGCCCCGTCGGCTCTTCAACTCTACAGTATTCTTTAGAACACGACTCCCAGGAACACTATGGTCATTTCAAACTTCAAAAATAACCCCAAGGACACATCAGCAATACTCATTTATCAATCCTACTTCGACTCAAAGATGATCCGATCAGAGTACAACAAAGTTGTGGCAGGCCTTGGTCAGGCCAGGGCCTCCTCCTTGGTCAAGAGAATTAAGACTGCCCAACCTTCTGTGTGTTATACTTCTAAGGGGTTGACAGACTCTCTATATCATCAAAAACAAAGAACAAAAGGTGCGGGCCAAGGTATCCGCTTGGTCAACAGGATCCAGCACCTCCCAGGTGATCTACAAGATGATGTGCTCCAGGCCAAGTTTTCACAGAGCTGCTTAGGCAGACAATAATGCTTCACAGTTTACTGCTCAGCAAAAATAAGCAGGCAACCACTCACAAACAATACATATGACATTGTGTTTTGGCTGGTAATCTTATTCCGGTAAGCACAATTATTTAATGCCAAGTAAATTTTTCTGCTTTAGCAGGTCGATGAAATTGGGCCCAGAAAATCACTGGACACACTCACCCTCAACATCGCCACATACATGTAACAACAACAGGTTTGGTCATAAATATTGGCTACCCTTTTCTCCCTTGTGGTTACTAGACTAGTTAACACTAAACAACAAGCAGTGAACAATTTTCCATGTACAGCACAGCAAAACGCTACACATAATGAATCAATTGCTACTCAAAAATCACCATTTGCTGCTCAATATTAGCATTCAGTGTGAACACAAAATTGTTCAGTCCACATATTTTGCTATGCAAAATTGCTCGAGGAAGTCATTCACTGACAAGCATACTTTTTGACCCGATGATTATAACTTTGATTGACAGACCTGTACTAGGCATCTTGGGCATCTCCAATCCCCCTTGGGGACTTCAAAGAGAGGAGGGATGAGACAGAAGGTGTGGAAGCTGTCATCACATCCGTCACAGAGTAACAAGCTCTCCTCTGCGTCACCACGCCCGCATCCACGGCACACGTAGTTCTCAATCTACAAGAAAATCAACATGAAATTCTTTGTGTCCAAAAGAATAAACAAACCTAAAAATTAACATTTTTACGGCGAATAGTCATGTTTCATGCAACCACTAAAGAATTTGTCAAGCCACCTCTAAATGGAGTAGTTCAGGCTTGGAATTACAGAAAGGCCATGGAGGCCAAAAGTTTCCCATAGACTTCGAAGTTTTCCCATTGGAAGTGCCCTCAGGAAATGCCCTTAGGAAATGAAAACATGAAACTCCAGGCCTGGTAGTTTATTCAACTTCAAAAGAAATATAGGCAATGACATGTCTACATTCTGTTTCATGTCACCTAGCTTTTTCATAAATTCAACAAGTTCTGATTAGTGGTTGTACTTCCCCTTGAAGGCAAAGTATACCCTCTGGTTTTTGGAACCGTTCGATTGTTTTAATCCTATATAAATGAGACTTATACAATAAAACTAACCTGCGAAATTTTCATTTCAAAAGGTGGTTACATTTTTGAGATTTCGCCAAAAATCCGGAGCGACTATGTCCATGCATGAAGAATAATCCTTAATAGGAATACACAATCTGAGAAAGGTTTCCGACAGAAACAATTCTCAGATTCAAAATTTTTGGGGAATAAAAACTGATATCTTTTTTCATGACCGCATTATTTTGAATTGAAATGTTTCTCAAATTGCTTTATACTAACGAAAGCTGCTGTACTTCCAACCAAGTAAGTTTTTTATTGCCATTAATTTCTAGATTGATTACCAAACGTACACCATCCCTTAAAATAACCCAGTCAGATTCTACTACATGTACTCACAAAGCTTGCACTGAGGACATTTGAACGGTCTCGCATCGTCATAGACGATCCGGCAGACTTCTCATCATGTTTCCTTGGGGAGGATCTCTTCAATTTAGACTCCTCTTCCTTGGGTTCCTCTTTCAAAGGCTTAGCTTTGACTTCTTCCTCTTTGAGAATGCAATCTTAAGGTCAAAGGATCACCAAGATTTTTAGGTTATGCATGATGGGTGTTGGGTATCATTAGTTCACAGTACAACATGTGGTTCATCTTACTATAGACCCCCTTGCATTGGCCACCATTGTTGAGGATAAACAATTGATACGTGCAGACCCCTACAGACCCCTCTCACCGACATCATATTTCTATATGAATGCGTTAGGTCTGCCATGCTGTAGTGATATGCACATGTACGATATGAACGTATAGTGCCATCCAGCATTGCGCTTTGTAGCACACGTTCCTTCAGTTCTAGCCAAGTGTGCGCGTAACGTGGGCATGTAAGTACCCATGCATGGCGGGCAATAGACTCCTTGCATTGCCTGCCATCGCTGAGGTCAAACAATGGAAATGAGCATGCATGTACGCGTTGCACAACTTTCAGCCGATGATAGGTCTTCATTGACCTCTGTGAGGTCGCTGTTTGAATCTTGTTACGTCATAAGCAATAGGTCTATAAAACAGTGACGTCATATGAGAAGGGTCTAAAGGTGAGAATAATTTCCTGTAATTAGAGCAAGTTTGTTGGCCTGGGACCCCCACCCCCCTTAATCTAGATCCAGAACCTCTCAGACATTACAATTGGGGAGGTTTACAGAAATACTTGTTGGGACAAATTATGAACTTTTTCTTTCTCCCTTTGGTGACTGCTTTTTATTCTTTCAAGAAAATGTGAAGGCTACGAGAAGTTCTAAGAAAATCCTGAAATCAGGAAAAATCCTGAGAAATCCCATACCTGAAGGATCTCAGACTATAAAATGGACGTAAATATTGAAAGCTTATTCAACACACGTCAACAAATATCGCTACAACTTTACAAAAGTTGACAATGAGGGAAAAACCAGCATGGAGGGGTTCTTCAACTCTGGATGATCTCACCTTGTTTCTTATCGCTACCTGCCACCAAACCCAGACCCTGGAACTTAGGACCTGGTCCGTACAGCTGAAGTTTCTTTAACTCTGGGTTATTGCTGAAGTCTATATTCAAAGGATCCTGCATTTGGATTCAATCAATAACGCACGGATGAAATGAATGATGAAAATTCAGGCATAGTTTTGACATAGTGATTTTTTTTCTTTTCCTTTTTCTGTACAGCATAGTTACAGTGAATGCATTGAACACCAATACTCATATTTTAATGTTTCATTGACAGTATCTAGCAGTGACTTGCTCACTTCATTTGCGACTGAAAGTTTGTGTTGTACATTTGTTTTGAGTAAGTACGTAAGGTACTTTCGTTCCCATCAGAAAAACTATAAGCGACAGTATGAGCACGTGAACAAGTATTTGCATTTAAATAGGCTAACATGATTTCGAGAATCTAAGTTCTTCCATACTTCTTAAAGACTATCTCTTTATCAATTACTTTTTTTTTTCTTCATCTTTTCCAGAAATAGTTCCGCCATAGGGATAACCCCATTTCATGACAGATGTCTTTTTTTGCAAAAAGTAATCATTTACCTCGACAAACAGATTGGTGCAAACTCCCTTATTACTACTCTCAATGTATTTCAAACTTCTTTGCACTAATGACCAAAACTTTCTAAAAATTCAAAGACTAAGCCCAACAAATAACATAACCAACATTTTGCTGTCAAACGATGGATATTCAAAAACACGACAGATGACTGAAAGAAACAAAAAATATTCAGAAGAGAAAAAGAAGAAAGAAAAATGAAAAAGGCAGAGGTTGCCACCACAACATACCACCGCTACCATACTTACATCTGCGTTACTTACTTCGGGAGCTTGGCGTTTGACTCTCCTACTGTATCCGCCACCTGCAATCGGCTTGATGGCCTGGCGGGAAACGATACCGTGAGGTACATAGTCTTTATCCTTGGAGTCACCCTCGGGGAGTGCCTTCAGAGACAAGGAGGGGGGGTTAAAGGTAGGGTCATAGATTGGTCAATACTCCAAAAATTAATGACCATCAAAACTTACTTGGTGAGAAGCACTGCAGTTGTTCAAACTATTTTGAAAAAGGGTTCCCTTTGTACGATTTGGATAATTTTTCAGCCCAAAACATTAGAATCTATGAAAAAATTCATGCATGAACCATTTCTCAGATTTTTGAAGGATGGTGTCCCTTTGCGAATGCTGTGGCCAGAGATGCGGTTGGTACCTGCTGTCACCTCACTCAATGTGGATGGATTCGACATTCAGGTGAAAATACCGTAACAGTTTGTTGCTATTTCTTCAGCAAATCGACACTGTATTCAGCTGAAACTTTCGCATGTGACTATTACTGTATCTTTCTTTATAAGTTTGCCTATAAATAAACATTACGATGACAAAAAAACCAATCTATGACCCTACCTTTTGAGGGGGACTGACATCCTGATCATAGCAGACCTGTGGCTCTACACGTACATGGCATAACCATCTCTAACCTAGTTACTCCATACTCAAGCTGACCGTCACATCACAACAATGATGGCGCCCTTTGTGATGCTACGGCCATGCACGCGTGCAGTAACTGGGTGAGAGTTCATCATTCCACGTCTAGCCACAGGCCTGCTATGATCATGATGACAGTCCCCCTATAAAGGAGGTGTACACGTAGAGATCAAGCTACCACATGCTACACTAACAATAATCTTCATGTACAACATAGTGTATCGGGCTAAAACACATAGACTTTGGACTGAACCACCCTGGATTCAAGCTGTGAACCGAGAGCCCTCATTCATGAATCTCCACTCAAAATCGCCTTTCCTTCCAACTGATAAAACTATGTCACAGATGGATGTTTGGGACCTATTAATTTAAGCTTTTTTAATTTTCTGTATATTGCTTCCACCAAAAATTATCAAATGTATTTACCAATCAGGTAATCATCCTTTAAATCCATTTGTCTCTGGAAGGTAACACTTTTAACCCCATCTAAAAAATCCATGTACATGTTTCTTTTAGTAGCAGCACTCAGCAGTTCTACATGTACTTAGAGGAATTTACAATGACTGATCATACAAAGAGCTTGGACTTGAATTTAAAACAAATTTCAATCCCTGGACAGTATAGATCACAACAATTTATACATGATTTATACTTTGTGAATGTTTCCTGGGTAATATCTGGCAAAAAACCTACATGTAGGTCTCCACTTTCAAACCACAAAGCATCCTATTACAAACCACTCTTGATTGAGGCACCTTGTCCTTCACGTGCATCAATCCAAAATGGTACATGCAAAAGACAATTTGTTTTTAAGCTCTTAATTTTGTTTTCTGAAATGGACAGTTACTCGTGCAACCACCCATTTTAGAAATGATTAACACTGTACAAAAATAACCTTAAAACGCACAGGCTTCATTCTGTTAATCTAAGGGACATTATTTGGAGTATATCTCAAATCTTGTCTACTGCCCATGCCTCATTCTTATTGAGTAGGACTCTTCTTCTGTGTCATGCACAGATACTGAGGCCTTGTCTGGAAGGCCCTGGTGCAGAGTGGACACTTTTGTTCCATCTCTAACACAAACTTTCCCCGAAAGAAGCTACTAATTTTACCTACACATATATTTCAACATCCCATAGCTGAAATTCATTTCTCGATTACATCGCACAAAGTTTACGGATTAAAAAAGACAATCTGATGTCCAAACCCCGACGACATACATGTAAAACATAATTGGCCATGAAATGTTACTTAGTAGAGTGACATTACTACCTTCTTACAGGTAAAATTTAAATTATTGGAAAAAATTACAGGCAAAAACCCATAAAAAGATTGCCTATGTAAGAAGGGTACTTTGGTGTTGCTTCAGGGAACATGTACATTGTATGGTGGGCCTGGAGGTCTTTCACTTTCGTATGTAGGTACATACGAAAGTACATACGAAAGTGAAAGACCTCCAGCCGTCGATTTCACCAAACTCTTCCTAACTTAGGATTAATCTTAGGACTTAGGACGAGTCCCAGCCTTGCACTGTAACATGTAAACCTTAAGATTAATCCTAAGTTAGGACTAGTTACTCGTCCTTACTTGAGATAGGATTAATCCTAGTGTTTCGTGAAATCGGCTGCAGGCCCACCATACAATGAACATGTTCCCTGAAGCAACACCGAAGTACCCTTCTTACATAGGCAATCTTTTTATGGGTTTTTGCCCCCATCTAAAGTACTAATTCTAAGCATCAGAGTTCTCAAACAAAAAAAGGACCCGACTATTTTTCCCCTCACAGCCTCAATTTTGCATCAATGCTGGCATGAATACAAGCTACATGTATGTGTGTGTCTGCACTGTCAAGAGAGCAATTATTCATTGCTGTACATCTTAACCAGTTAATGCTGAAAGGCGTGTTAACGCGCCAATTTTCCCCAGATGCATGATGGGGGACGTGACTTTTGTATTTCTGTGTCACATTGGATGAACAAAACAAAAGTCGCCTGTACTTTCCGATATGGAGCACGCACAGAGCATGCACTCGTCGTGTAATGTTTCATTTCACCAACACAAAGAGGACAGGTGGCCGTGGAAATCATGCTAAAATTCTACCTTTGTGGGGGGGGGGGGTTTATTGTGTAATTCCAGATTCCTGGCCTTTGTAATTATGTTGTAAGAAGAGGGCTACGAGGCATCTAGAGGCTTCCACTATTTCGGCTCAATGGAGACAAGTCGGAGTGGACCGAGTTTCCAGTCTTGGTTCCGGCCATAGGCCCAAATGGCGGCCGTGTCTCAAGGACGAGGTTTTTGATTCACGGTACGCCAGTATGATATTTTCTCAATATAGAAACAATCGATCATGGTGCTTCAAAGAAAATCTCTTGGTTTTGCCAAGTCAGGGTTTCTTCTTGCCAGCAATTCTCTCAAAGGAAAACAATTCCAGCGAATCAAAGCAAGTAACTCCGTCAGTGTTGCAGGGACAAAATGAAAGATCCCCAGTGCTAACTGGTTAAATAAAGCAGGACCAAGCTTCTTAAGCTCTGGGAAAACAACAAGTTAAAACAGACAGAAAGTGCTTACTACTGGAGCGTCTAAAGTGGCGCCAGCTTGGAAGATATCATACGGCCACAGAATCCGTTCATAGTGCTTCATGAGCTGTGATCCTACTGCCTTGGATGCAAAACCCATCTGTGTTTAGGACAAAACAAATCAAACAAACATATGTTTACACATTTTTGAGATCAGAAACATTCACGCGATTGCAAGGCAGGTTCAACCAAATACCTAGACAGTCTTGGAAGTTTTGCAATGAAATGTGATATTCTAATACACAAATCCTTTTGTGGTTTTTAACCAAGAAGCTTTGCTCATACCTTGACGGCAACTTTGCTCCATTTTCTTTCCCGAACACAGACTTCAAATCCACCTTCATCATTGACGACCTAAGTAAATAAACAAACCACAAAAATATCAGAGTATTATTTAGCCAATTATTTATTTAAGAACAATCAAAAACCTAAGCTAACCACACTTACTACAATACACTGGACTTACACCATGTAGAGATAAAAAAATCAACTTTTGAAAAAGCAGGCATTGTATTTAACATTCCTCTTCCCTCCTCTGAAAACTGGCTTACCTTAAACAAATTGTACAAATCCAGGGACTTGCCATAGCAGCTTGGAATCCTTAAACGACATCCCTGTACAAAAAGAAAAATACCCACATTATTATTATACTGTTACAGGGAAGTATTGCTACCCGTTTCATAATTCAACTAAAGAGTGTCAACAATTTATCCCATGAACATGTGCAAAGTGTCATCCCTACCATCAACCCACAAAAGACAAAACCTGATATAATCTTTTGGAGAAGATATAAAATTTATTTCCTGAATGCAGTACATAATTCATTTTAATAGATGTTAAATTTGCATCTGGGATTTTATAAGGGAAATTATTTTGTGTTTTTACCCAGTCACCGACGTGTATACTCTCTACTTAACAACCCCCTCCCAGTCCTGTGAAAAAATACCAGCATATTCGGATGGGATTCAAACCCACGACCTATGCCCAACACATCGACGCTGGAACGGAAAAAAGTTGTGGGTTCCAATCCCACCCAAGTACTGCCTGGAGTTTTCTCACAGGACCCGGGAAAGTACCTAGTAAACAGTGCTTAACACACATCGGTGAATGGGTAAAAGCACAAAATAATTACATCATTCATGTTCTTCTAATTTTGAAGTTTCTCTCAATCTGGTCCATCCCCACTTTTGACTTATTTAATCTCTAATTTACTCTTAACACAGGATGTTATGTGAAGGATAAACTTTAACAATTTACAAACCTGCAATTCCCAATATTTGGCGATCTGATCAAGAAAGTTTAGCTTGATACGTGTCTTGGCCTGAGAGGAAACAAACATAATTCATAAAAATCACAGAGGAATAGCATCAATCTAGATTTTGGTAAAGAAGGGTACGAAATGCACACACTATACAGGGCCCTGATTTGAGCGTCATGTACATGTAAGTGAAGTCATAAAGTCTAGGCTTGCCCAATCAAGACACATGTCTATGCAACATAGTGCATGTAAATAAAACATGGCGAGTTGTGGCTGAGCGGTCAAGTGAAATGAACTCAAGCTCTGGTGTTTCTGATTTAAGCGTAGTGTTGGTTTGAGTTCCGATCTTGACACCTGTGTCCTTAAGCAAGACAAGACATTTGACCATTATTGCTTTGTCCTTCAGATGGGACGGAGAGCCCTGGGTCCTGTGCATTGTGTAATGCACGTAAAAGAACCCATTTACACTAATCGCATAAGAGAAGGGGGTTAGCCCCAATGTTTCTGGCAGTGACAGCCGAATGCACACACCACCTGAAATCCTTATGTAAGGTGCTACATAATTCGGCCTTGAAATCCAAAATACTTTTTAAATATGCCGTAACAATTTTTATCTTTATTAAAGCGCCTTGAGTACCTTATTGGTAGATACTGCACATGCGCTATACTTCGGTACTGTTGTTATGTCAATATGGAATAAATGAAGCATTCTCGGATGGATTTTCCTTACCTCTAGCTCATTTAACCTCTGGATTCTGGGCGTAAACTTAAAATTGTCCACATCAACAGCGAATGGTGGTTGCCAATCCTGCAATACACCAACAAGAAAGAAACACAGCAAAATTGGTAATCGGGGCACTTCCATATTGAAACTAATCAATTTATTTCATTTCTATATAATTACATGGTACCTACCCTTTACTTTGCTTTAATAAGATCAAGCAAACATTACAATGCCTTCCCTTGTAGTGTGAAACATTTTAAATCATGTGGAAGAAATATAATTAGCCAATGTTAGACTCCCACCTTCCTAATTATACAGTGTACAGACAGATACACAGACAATGGACATGGCAAAGAAACGAAGGGGGTGACCCATATATGTGGACTACGTGTATGTCTTGTGCTAATGCATCTTTAACCTTAGTCTGTACATACTTCATGTATAAATTCAAGGATCAAATTTTTGGGGGTAAATCTACAAGATCACAGTGCTTGTACTCAAATGTTTACTGGACCAGGAATTTTCAAGACCAGAATCAAACTGAGATAACACTTCTCGACAATGTTTTAACTGCATTTTAACTGCTTTTATTTGAACAAGCACTATGAGACATGTAAGAAAATATTAGTCTCATTTATGGGTACACTTCATTACTCAACAGTTTTAAAAGGGTATTTCATCAGACGGCAGACTCAAAGACAACATTTGAATATAATTCGCTTCCGTTCAAGACATTACACAGTGAGGTGTTGCTACTCAATTGAGAAACACAAAGTTGCCAGTCAGGTTGACGTAATTGTATCTTGCCTTGCCTTCCACCTTTGAGAACCCCGGTTCAAGTATCATCAGGGGCACTACATGGATTGGGTTTTCAGTCCCTACCTGATTGCGTGAGTTTTGCCTGGAATATTTCTGTGGGGTTTTTCTCCCGCACCTAAAACTGAAACTTCTTTAAATGTTTTTCTTGGCTAGTATAGTGATGAAGTTTACTTTTCTGCGAGTTCTTGACTTCACAACCAGAATTAGTAAATGATTTGAAATCGAAATGAAAGACCATAGGGCTAGTCCGGTCGTGAGTTTACTGGCCCCACACTAAAATTACTGGCCTTGGGCCTGAAGTCCAGTGTTAAATTCAAGCCCTGCTAAACATGACGTTAATGGACTAGTACTAAGACCTTGAACCGCTGGTTTGATACATGTTTTTGTTTCAGTGCTCACCAAAATTAAATTTTCACTGAAGGGGCAATTCTTATGCTCGTCTGTGTTAATTGATACTGTACAGTGTACACTACAAGATATACAATAATAATGGCTCAGTAATCCAGTATGATTAAGGTCTACCATTATGACCATGGCAAGAACCTGAAGAATACTTGGGAGGTGTAAGTCATTATTCACACGAATCAGTTGTCAGAAAATTTATTGAACAATCCTGTCAATTTTATTAAACCGCGTTTCTAATGCTTGTAAATTGTATGACAAAAGGAGATCATGTGACACGCGTGTATGGCACAAACAACCAATAACAAACATAGAAATGCTTAATACATGCCACCATTTTGCGAGAAATGTGTCACAAGTTATATAATCAGACCTGTGATACTTCACAGCTGCAAATTTGCCTCCGTGCCCCTAGTCATTGCCTTGGTGTCCCTTGAAATGTGCCGGTAGGTATTTGTATCCATCCTTTGCCCTCACAAGACTGGAACATCATACTAATTAGGATTTTAGGAATACTCGTGTCACAGACCTGCCAACATTTGTATCTTTGGCGACAAAGTTTCCATAATCAGGGAGATTTTCAAATTTGTTCATCAGAACATGGAAGGATTGGTAGGCCTATACATGTACTTTTAGGAAACTTTCGGCGGAAACATGGAGAATTGGCAGCTGTGGTGTCATGCAGTATCAAAACACTGTACATGTACACACAGAACAGGGAACATCAAGTGTGCAGCGGCATAGCCAAGGGGGGCCTGGGGGGCATGTACCCCCCCCC
>CM021527.1:11629991-11643160 GCA_010994315.2 Pisaster ochraceus
TGAAATATGACAAAGCTCTTTTACAGAGATACCCTAACTTTCAAAAGGCTCGTTAAATCAACAAAGAGTTTAGCCACAAGGGAAAGTTAAAGGGTAGAATGAGATTCACTCAAATGAAGAAAAAGCATTTTCCAGATTGTATTGTAAAAACTTGGGTGTGATCCCTGGCTACATGGCAGTTAAACGTTGTATGGCTTCTGACTGACACCCCCTAACAAAGATTTTGACATAATAGGGAGACCGCCAACATCGGGCTAGATAGCTCAGTTGACAGAGTGCCGCCACTTTAATCCGGAGGTTGTTGGTTCAAACACTGCTCTACTTAACTGTTCTTTGTTCAATCCCAAATTAAATTAGGAAAGACTTACATTTGAATTTTGATTCCAACACTGGTGGGAGACATTGGAAGACACTGAGTGACAGCAGACTACTGGGTAAATCCATTCATCTTAGGAAAAAATTACCTTGCTGTCATCTACACCATCTCAAAATAGGCTTTGTGAGCTTCTTTTTGTGACCTTTGTTATTTCTTATCTAAAAACATGAAAAAGCCAGTAGACACAGTGTAGACAGATTCTAGACCTTACAGACTTACCTCAAACTCATCCTCACCCTGATCTTCTCCATGATGATCCCTAAATCATAATCAAAACAAACACATATTTGACATTGACATTTGGGAAAAACAAAGAGCACACAGCGTTAAATAGAAACAACTTGGGTTTCTATGCAATGGCATTTAAGGAATGGCATATATAAATTTGTATACCAATCTCAACCTTACAAGTGAAAATCTAATTAAAATCAAATTCTAAAATTAACAACGACATTAACATGTTATTTTGCATGTTTGGTAATATATTACAACAAACAATTATTGATTGGAATCCAATTTTCACATTGTAAACCGCTATTTTAGCACTGTTTATTATTACTATTATTAATATTACTATTATTATTATTATTATTAATTGGCAGCTGCAGCTATGGCTATGACTGTTGCTAAGGGTGTTGCTAAAGAGGTCCTATACATCAACGCATGATGACGCGCGGCAATCCGGCTGTAGCTGTAGCTGTAGCTGTAGCCGTCACTTCAGACACAGCCTCAGACGATTGCTACTAGTGCTAACTCTACACGAATATTAATTATAAATGATTTCAATAACCACCCAAACTATCTTTAAAATCCAACAATGTAAAGTAGCTGCATGCTTATATGAGGATGACTTACACTCAACAAACTAATCAGAGGAAACATATACCTGTAATGACCAGGGATCGGGGGTTTACCCCGGCCATCTTCAGGAGGATCCGAACCCCCTACTCCACCAGCTGTGTTGCTGTTAGAGGTACCTGTTGACTGGGTACCACGGGTGGTAACAGTGTTGGGGCTGGAGGTGGTGTTTTGCACCTGTCCCCCACCTCCTTTCTGGTCACCACTGCATGTAATCACTGCTGAATGGAAGTCCTCTGTAAAAAGAAATATGTAAATTCTGGTTGTGAAGCCAAGGACTCCCAGAAAAGTGAACTAGCCAAGAACCCAGTGGAGAGAAGTTTCAGTTTCAGACGCGGAAGGTAAACCCCAGAGAATTTCTCCAGGGAAAACCCACACAATCAGGCAGAGACTGAAAACCTAATCGACATATAGTGCCCCCGGGAGGATTTGAACCGGGGCAAGGCAAGATGAACCACTAAGCCAACCTGACCGCCCTAATTTTACCGGGAATGGTTTTGAAAACATCCTGGAGAAGAACTCTGCAGGCTCAATGCTAAAACATCTTTAGTCATTAGTCCAGCTTATATTTGGAGCTCTTTATTCAAATGACAATGTCTACCAGCTGACATGCTATTTATATACATTGTATCAGTGATGGAAAAACAAGTTGAAGACTTACCCAACCAGTTTTTGAATTTTGTACGCCGTTCAGCAACATCTTCTACAAACAATAAGAAGAGAGAACAATCTATAAACCTGAGCTATAAAGCTTTTACCATTGCCTACAAGTGTGTGTAACTACAGTAGAATTCTGCTTCTTATAATAATGTAGAGGCATGAGAGGTAGGACGGCCCTCTAATTAAAAAGGACAAGCATTCACCAAAATGCTGCACGTCAACACCAGGCTGCTTACTTACAACATTACAGCATACATGTATAACAGGTACAACATTTCAAATATATGGTTTGTGTATTTTTGTACGGAGAATTTTTAGTTCATTCCTGACTCTTTTGTTCTATCTATTGTATAGTCCTTTTTTCTCTCTCTTTTTTTTTCTTTGCCGTCTAATATACTGTCATGTTTTAAATTTTAGAGTATCAAATAAAATGGCATTTTACACCATTTTAACGTGAGGTTAGAGTGACTTGTAACTTTTACCCACTTTCATGAGAACTGTATGATCTGTTAGAAATTGAGTGCATCACGAAACTGAATTTGACCATGGAGTACCTCTTCGAAGAAGAATATTAATGTCAAACACGGTGTATTCCTAAATAATGTGCTGGACAATAGTTCTTTGGACATTTATGTCAACAAAAGATAATCTGCACGTACTAACTTTATTTTACTATTTTATGATATACATTTTGTTTGCAAAGATAATTTGAAAATTTTAGAAGAGTTACACCTTTAGAACCATTCATAACAGACAACCTTTTGAGGTTTTCGTTGTTTTAGCTCATTCAGCTGGAACCAGTGTCATACTCATGACTGTTATTCTTTTATGAATAAATCTACAAATTATCTGCAATATTTGATGTAGATTTCAGGGGCCGATTTCACTAAAGACCCCATTTGCGATCATCGCTATCACACTTGAGATCGCAAATCCTAAATCCCTCGCACTTGCGATGTCGCTGATTTGCGTTTCACTAAAGTCATCGCAGGTGCGATGGCATAACAAGGAAAATAAGCGTTTTGTACGAGGCTAAAAGTAGTGACCTTTGACATAAACCTCCAGAAAACCGTCGGTCTTCGCATGTGCCGTCGTACATTTAAAAATATTGTTGTCGCGGTTCGCTTAAAAAGAACGGCCCCTGGTCAGTATACACCATTGCATAGGGAAAAAAATGGGAACAAGCTGAAGACTTACCCAACAGATTTTTTACATTTTTCTCCAAGTTACGGTGCCATTCAGCAACACCTTCAACAAAACATAAGAAGAGAGAACAATCTATAAATCTGCAAGTGGTGTGTGTGTAACTAAGTAAAATTCTGCTTCTTATAATAATGTAGAGGCATGAGAGGGAGGACGGCCCTCTAATTAAAAAGGTTTCAGGTCAGTATACACCATTGCATGAAGGAGGAAAAATGTCCTTTTGAGTTTTTATTGTCAAGCTCATCATTCAACTTGACTTGGTGTCAGTCTTGTTAAAAAATATTGATACGTCTGTTGTAAAGTTACAAGACATTAAGTTTGCAAACTTCAACATTCAGTCTAAGTTTCGCTCTTTAAATACCGGGAAGGGAGGGGGGGGGGGCAATGTTTAACCTTACAAAAACTTTAAAGGACCCACTTGGGACTCGGTTGTAAATTCCATAAAACACCTCAAAACATAAGTTTAGAAACTTAATGCTAAAAACTTGTTTAAAGAATGCAGACAACCTCATTCTGCCGTGCAGCTCACCAAAAAGGACAAATAGTAAACCTTAAAGTCTATCTCGCAAATAGTAATAATTATAAAAACTTTTGATTTATATAGCGCATAATAATTAACACTTAATTCTCTGAGCGCTTCACAATTTAGTGCCCTGGAGTCGATTTCACAAAACCCATCCTAACTTAGGACTAGTCCTAGGCAATGCTAGGAGATAGGACTAGTCCTAAAGTTAAGACCAGTTACTGGTCCTAACTTCAGATAAGACTAGTCTGATCTCTTTGTGAAATCGACCCCTGGTCATTGGGCCAATAACATTCCTGTAATCTTTCTCAGCTCCCTGGGGAGTATACAGCCTGGGCTGCTGTGGCGCAAAAATGGGGTCAGATTCAGTAAAGCCGCCACATACAAAGATATAAAGATGTACAAATGGAAGAGCGGTACAAATGACATTGGAAATCAAAAAGCTTCTACATGTAAATCTGGAGATCAAACATAGAAAACTTACAAATATCAGGTCAATTTGGCCACAGCTATTGAAAAACATTCACAAAAATGTTTGCTTGTATTTTGTTTTAGCTTCATTGCAGATAATTTTTCCAACTGAAATAGCCTTCAATGAAGGCATTTTAGAGAAAATAAACTTCAGTCAAAGAATGCTTTCAGTCACAAGGTGAGAACAGAGGGATGCACACACACAAACACGGGAACATGCATGTCAAGCTGAGTAAACATCCACCATTGTACATGTATACATGTGTATTCTTATATGGAATCCCGCAACCCTTTAATTTCAAGCACAAGGTCACACAAGGTCAAATAATGGAAAAAACAAAAAACGCAAAACAAACTTGGTAGCGTCCTGAGCCTGGACGGTACACAAGAACTATTCTTGTCATTGTGAAAAAAAGACATATTAGTCATGTTTTGGGAGTCATGTTTCTGTTGATTCCCCCCCCCCAGGATATTTTAAAAACATGTACTTTCTTACTTTCAATAGAGAGTCCAGCTTGGCGTAAACATTTGTCATCACTAGATCTGAATGTTAAGAAAGAATTCACAGAATTGGGAAAATCTTTAAAATAATGCAACAACTTTAATAAACTAACAGGTCTTGAAATATGACCACTGGCTAGAGTCAAGTAACTTTATCACTTGGTCAGACAAAAATATATCACGTGATTGATGTTCTGACCAGATTTGGTGGACCAACACAAGTCTAACCTTATTCATAAGGTTTTTGAAATTTTAGTGCGGGAGTAGGTCAGAGGAGATTGCAGTGTGAATGGCAGTTACTGTGACCAATCCAGTGCGGGCAGGCTACCGTGAACAAGCTGCTGGCGTGGAGACAGGCAGATGGGGCCCAATTTTGAATGGCACAGTGGATGGTTACAGAGACGGTTGACCATAGAGGTTGACTAAAAGCCGTTCATTATTAGTCGAGTGGTCCAACTGGTAAAGAAGCTCAAATAGAGACACTGCAAAACACGTGCTAGTGCGTGAATTTGGCACATGTTTGGCTGCCAAATTTGCTAATTAAACTGGATCGGGTCCCGTGAGGGGTGCACTCAGGAAAGATAAGGTTCATTAACGGCTAGTGAAAGGTTTGTTAAAGGAGAGAGAAAGGAAATCGAATTTCCACAAAAAAGAGTTGCCCAGAAGGCAATAGAGAGGATTGCCCCGGAGGCAATAAGAGGAAAAAGTTCTGGCAGTCACATAGAGTTGTGCTGGAGTCCATTTATTTGTGTGTCCTCCCCAAGTGATTTATCCTGCCCTGCCTAAGAGTGACAATCAGTAACCAATGTATAACAAAGTTTTGAGTAACTGTGGGTTTTTACATCTTGCTTGTGTGTCTTTACCCTATGGTATATAATTAACTCTTTGTTTACTGATTTACTGGTTTACTGTATATTTTGTTGTGATTTCCTGTACAGCGTTTTGAAATGTGATGTAAAACGCTATATGAATCATAATTTATATAATTTACACTTGTACATACCTTGTACCGGTACCAAAGTTTATTTCTCTATAGTCAGACTCATCTCCAAAAACATTTCTACACCTCTGCGTCTCCCCAACTTGAAAGAAACTCATTGTATCTGTATACACAACAGGAAAATAAATTTAACAATAAACAAAATTTAATAAATAAAAACACCATTTGGAACAGTGGTAGGTAGATTTAAAGACTTTTTGTTAAAGAAAAGTTGTTAAATGTTTGTCATGGTGATAGCGTAAAACTCAGCTCCTCCGCGATTGAGGACTGCTCTCGCAAGACTACTGCTCGGGAGGGGGGGGGGATGGTGCACCCTCAACCCAGCTTATTGCCGCTAAAAATTGGGACACCCTGTTTTTCAATCAAGTCAAATTTGGACACCCTATTTTCAAATTCTGGCTAAAAGCCTAGGTCCCAAATACTCCCCATGTACATGTATAGTCGCCAGAGCAGTAGTCTTGCGGCAGCCAGCAATATCGCGAAAGAACATCACCAGTGTTGGGAGATTCACAGAGACTCTATACGCTATCACCGCAACAAACATTAAACGACTTGTCCATAAGTCTAGTAGATTTAGGGACCCAACAAGAAAGTTTGACTGGCCTGCAGCGCTCTTGACCAGTGTTTTTGCATTTGGCTAGAGACTATTCAAAGTAACTTGAGGCCCTAACATTGCCTTTTCAACATTACATTTGGTTCAACATCTCACAAACGTTGGGTCCTGTCCGAGTGAAAGCCGAATGGCTGTGAATCTCATAAATCGAGGACTTCTCTTTGTTGTCCGATTGTTTGGACTTGGGTTTTTTGGCGACTTCCCATCGGTTTTGTACCTGAAAGCGAAGTGAGGACGTCCTCGCTCTGTCAAACTTTTGTTAAAGTCCTCGGTTTCAACGGGTAGACAAGCTCATTAAAGTACATGTAAGTACATGTATAATTGTATTAAATGGTGTAGTTTATTACTGTCTGTTTGTACTTATTTATTTTTGTGATTTTGATCTCTTTAATATATCCTTTATTTTTTTATTTGACTGTTTTTACATCTAAGAAAATAAGCACACAGTACACATTTTATCACCTTGTTTACAAAATGAGCGACCTTTGTGGCCTCCAGCACATTCTGTTTCAAACAAGATATTTCGCTGATTAAAGTTTTACTATTTTGTTCCAAAACATACAATCATAAATACAGGGTTACCTCTGTACGAGGGGGAGGGGGGACAACTCATCTGCAACTAATATTGCGCATTGTATACAAAATGTTTCCTCTCTAAATACTTTTGATTCTTCCACCAAGTACATGTACATCCGCCCAATGTTAAAACTGGTGCAGTGAATTCCATACATGAAACATGAATTGATAGCTGGAGTGTGAAACCTCAGTAAAACCACCTGCAGCACTCAAATTCAACTTAATAATCAATTCCACATGTTTACAAGATAAGTACAATACATCTTACCTGATTTTGAACTTGTGGTTTATTGACTTTTAGAACCTTGTTTGAGTTCATACAATGTGCACGTCTGTCCGTGAGTTAAATAGGCCTACATTCCTGTTGCGCTGATTATGCAGAAGGAACATGGCTGCAGATCTAGCTTAAAATGAGATTGTTGTGCTGCCCTCTAGTGAAAAAGAGGTCGGTCGGTGGGGAATGTTTGTTTTGTGTTGAGGTTTAAATGCCTAAAAAAAAATGTTGTCAAAGTCTGTAGTGCACTATATGTACATGTAGCAATAAACATAAAGGAGCATACATGTACATTGTACATTGTACAAAGTATATGTACTAGACAACACACATTTTTCATGAAGTATGCAATAAATATTTAGGCTTACACATTTAATTCATATCTTTAACAAGTTCTGAAGGATTCTTATTGTCAATGATTAGTTGGCCTCACAAAAAAATCTCCCCCCCCCCTCCCAACTGTTCAGGTGAATGTTGTACAAGTACACTTGCGACATATAATAAAAATAGTATAAATACTTACGGAGGAAATTAGTAGCACTTTTGGAACAGGAGTTCAGTTGGAGACTGATTTGAATGAAGTAAGGATAAAACAAAGAAGTGATCGTCAATTACATTGAACTGTCTCACTGTGTAACTAATTCTCTTGCTCTTGCCCTTCACTTCGCATATGAAGCATTTCGATCCCTCGTACAAGACAACTTTACAAACTCTAGAAAGGAGCATCAGCCAAAAGACTGGCACCTGCTCCCCTGCTTTATCACCCTCCACACCTTGGCAGTGAAGCTTGCTGAGGTAGTAGATGGTAACATTTTAAGTTGCGTACAGAGCAGTACTAGACTAGAACCCAGATCGTGGATAAAACACCAGATCTGAACGTGCGGATATACTCATACAATTACTAGACATTAGGTGTTTTCCTTTGGACGAACACAAAGCTTTTCCGTTTCTATTTTGCTATTATTACAATCCAGACCCTAATAGTGACCCGTATTCAAGGCACACCATGACACATGTTCTGATAAATCGGACTATGATGATCATTTTAGTAGCCAAAGAAATGAAAGTGACCAAGTGTATTTTGTGAAACATATCTGTAAACTTGGAAGCAACTGTCATACAGTGGCTATCACAGTGTAAGAAATGTCAAACTTGTTCAGATTATATGCAAACATATGTAGAGACGGACTTGGACGACGCAAACCAGTGTCTAGCCTCACTAATTGGTTTGAAGCTCTGAGCCAATTACCCCGGTGTGCTGAAGACTGCTTTAAAATCTAATGCAGTATTGGGCCTATCACAGGGAGGCTGTTCAGGGGGGTGGATGCTTGTTCTCAGACGTTTGGGGCTCATTGCTACACACCAAAAGTATCTGATGTCCAACACCATTGCTATACTTCACCTACTTCCTTTTTTCCCTTTTTTAGTATTTTTTAGTTTTGTCTAGTTCCTTGAGTGTAACAATATTTTGGATTTATTTCTTTATTCATTTCAATTTTTTAAAATATATTTTTAAAGATTCTACTAATTTTTTAAATTGTTATGCAAGGAGTCTTTGTTTTACTGAAGTGTTACAAATTAATGTAATTTTTTATTGCTCAAAATTATCCTCTCCGCCGCGGAAGCGTGGTGGCGCCCTTTAAAGTTTAGAGACCCCCCCCCCACGCTCCTCACTGCCTGCACAATCTTTATCAGGTGAGGATGCTTAACTTTCTTCAGAGTTGTCAACTTTTCAATTAGTTATTAAATGCAACAATACAGGCTCATACTTATGTTTATTGTATCAGCAAACATCCATACATTCATATTGTGTTACATGTAGTTTTTGAGAACGTTATTGCCTAAAAAGTGTAATTTACAGTTATAAATCTTGTGTGGGTCATAAATTTGGAGCGAAGCGTTAGGAATACATCACACGTGTGATGGGTAGCGTTAATGTAGGCTATGGATGTGTTGCGGTTCACGGTACATGTAAAATTGTACATGACTGGTTGTCATGGATGTACGTGTGGCATCGGCGCTGCTGGACATTGGGGGAATGAGTGTGTATTTCTGTGTGGAAATGTTTGTAAGTGAAGTTGGGCGCTCAACGTTTTGTATGCTTGTGTCTCATATCCCCATTGCCCAGTGCTGCTATGTCATTAGTACATGCCATGTGGTTAGTGTTTGAGATTTCATTTTGATATTATTAGGTGTGATACATGTACTGGTAAGAAGTTTAATGACCCTGAATTAATATATTCAATAACAGAATGAGTAATAGTATTTTTAAGGCAAACATCTTTTATTTTTACAACACACATGGATTGTCTTGTACAACTTGGTATAAATGGCTATAATTATTTGCTGGTTTTAATGTATTTTTATGTATTCTCACCGCCTGCACAATCCTTATCAGTTGTGCAGGTTAGGTCATCAAAGAGAACAATAAACTGTCCACACATGGCGGAGAGGATTACGGAAGAACCTGTGTGCCTTTTAAGTTCTTAGGACAGCCGCTACAGATCCCCACACTACATAAACTAGTCGTTGGCCCCCAGACACCTCCTACAGTTATAATGCTGAAGAAGAAACTCATTTTAGTCTATACACGCAGGGATTGTTAACCAGTCAGCAAAAGAAAAAAAGAAAAAATAGTAATCAAATCTTTGCAATATTAATGAAGGGTCTTGATGAAGAATGTGCGGACTCCATAATTACATCCTCACAGAACCGGTCTTATAAATATCTTAACTTCAATGGAAATTCTTCAAATCTTCAGAATCATATTTTTTCCATTTACAATTATAGACTTATTCAAAGTTAAACTCATCTCAAACGTTTGGGGCTTATCGGTTTCCGTATAAATGCACAACACAGCATATAGTCAACACACACGCAGACTGCAACAAGAGACTCCACTATTACACCCCTCACAGAACCTGTCCTCACAGTATCTTAACATCAACGGAAATTCTTCAAATTTTCAGAATCAATTATTGAAGACTTAAAAATTTACTATTTTTTTCCCCATTTATAATGCTGGACCTTTTCAAAGTTAAATTCATCTCAATCGTTTGGGGCTTCTCGGTTTCCGTATGTTCGCTTATACATGTACAGTAGGGTGCCATATTTAACTTTGCGATATAAACACATTTCTTAAGGAAATTGAGTCAAAAGAGGGCGTTACCAGACGATTGCGTGCAGAGGGCTACACCCACAGACATTATACCTATAGACCGACAGCACCTATGGAAATTAATGTCCGGATACCATAATTTTGACAGTACTCGACCATACCCAAACCATGGGCAAAATCCATTAAAACACGAACAAGTGAAAACACCTGTAAAGTAATGGGAGAGCGGGTAGATCATAACAGAACTTTGTGTTTTAAGGGTAAAAAATTCACCAACAGTCTTGGATAATTAAAGAAAATTCAGAACATTCCGCATAATAAATTAAACAAACAAACAAACACATAATTAATTTTATCAATTTTATGATTAAATGCTTTATACTCAGCATACCATATCACAAATTTCCTAGTCTGTGCGTTCCATGCTTGGATCGGCCGTTGCCTTGCATACGTGATGGATCAGGCTTATGTGCATGTACTGTAAAGTGTTGCAGTTGGACGTGCCGGCCCATTCTGGTAATTGTGATGTGTGAAGCTATTTATACTGGTTTGGCGGATCCAGGGGTTCGGGCCAACAACCAATAAGCATAGGCGTAGTAGCAAAAACGATTTGATTGGTCCTAAAGTTAGAAAGGCCAGCCAATGAGAGCACAATATCTTAGCAAGTCACTTGTTACCTTCTAGGAGGGAAATTTTCCTTGGTTAGCGTCACTTTGTCACAGCTTGTGATTGAAGTCAACCTTTGTAACCCGCCTCCTCCCCTCGTGGCTCTACCTTTGAAAGGGCAGTTTTTTGCAGAAAATGACAGAAAAATAGTAAAGGTCTTATAATTTCATTTGTGGGTAAAATTGTATTGTACTTTCTAATTGTAATGGCCAAGGTTATGTAATTTTTCTTACAATAGTGCCATCTGTGTTTCGGTCGGGCTTTCTTACCTGTCCCCCTTGTTTTCCAACTTGGGGAATTTCCGATCAGTTACTGGGACTGTGGTACACTTCTCGCTTTTGTTCAGTTATAATTAATGGTAAAGTTAGAGTTAGGGTGCCCGGCAGTTCTGCCGGGGCCATTCTCCCCCCTCGTTTTCCAACTTGGAGAATAGCATTTTTGGGTAGGACTTTTTAAATACTTTATTGATAGGTGCACAGTGTGCATAGGTGAATGGTTCAGGCAAGGTGCGTGACATGTTTTTGAACTGTATTGGGGTCACTAGACCCCCACAATGTTCATGTGTGGATACACCTGAGCGTGGTTGTCCTAGTTCAGCTGTGTTTATGTTGGTAAGGATGTAGTTCCCCCCTTTGGTCAAAGGGCTCCTTGTCATTTTACAAATGGAAAATTTTCTGAATCCTAGAGAAATGATAGCAAGAGCACACGCGTCTCACACAGGTGTGCAGTACACAACCAACACTGCATGGGACATAGAGTACTGGCCACGTGTGAGTCACAAGCTCTCCCCAAGGAGCCCCTCATAAGAAACCAAGTACCCAAGACAACGTGGCAGTTAGTTTGGGGTGACTTTTTTTTTAGGTCAATGGACAAAACTACTACTTAATTACTACACCTCTATTTATTTATTTATTCAAAACCATATTGAATGAGGGTGACACATCCAGCACTGCTGATTATTTGGGGCCCTCACATTATACAAAAATACATCAAAGGTTAAAATACTCCAAGTGACAAAAAATGGCAGAAGGTGCATAAAAAGGGAAATGCATTACTCAAAATGAACAATAGGCCTAACAAAAAGATAAAATGGACAAAATTAAACACTGTAAAAGCTAACCACACGAAAATTCAGAGATTAAAAATATGAATAAAAGGATATGAGCGCCCCCCCCCCCCATCCTCCCGAATGCAGACCATAAAATAAAAAGCTACAAGCCAACAGCCTGGGCAAGACAGAGGTAAGCGATGACACAAATGAATAAAGTGAAAGTATTTTAACGGAATTTTAAGATGTATGTATTTATTTGTTTAAATAAAAAAATACAGTGAGATGTTAATATTCAAAAACACAAGACCACTGGACCTGTGTGGTCACAAGTTTAATGGCTCGACGCTAAAATCACTGGCCTCGGGCCTGCAGTCCACTTAAAAATTCAAGCCCTGCTTATACACTGATGAAAATAGTACTTAGGAATGTTCACAAACAGTTCACAGGGATTTTGAACTAAATGTCAAGAGTAAAAAAGGTCTATAGATGTAACGTCCATCAAAAAAGTTTTTGAAGTTTAATCAAGATTGTCAGAAAATCATGATCTTGTGCACCCTGTTTTATTACTATTCTTTTGACTTGTTATGCCATCAAAATGTTACTATAGCATTATCTTTCCCAGCAAACCTCGGTTAATTAAAACTCTTAAATGCCTGAAAAGCCTAATTTATACGAAAATGCTTGAAAGGGTCAATAGTTCATACCACACCATCTAAGATTTATACTATTCGTACTAGCTTGGCGTGGTGAGAATCATAGCAAATTGGGGTTAAGAAACGTGTATACAATGATCATCTTCGATGCCTTCAATAGCATTCCATTTGTTTGGAGTATAACCTGATTTCAAAGCACACTGGAAAGTACGGTGTCCAAGTGAAGCCACACATGGAACAAATATGTGCAGTGACTACAAGTGTTTTGTGAGAGACTCTGTAGGGCCCTACAGCCGGCAGTTGTCTCTTTATTCTTTATTTTTTAAATGTTACTTTTAAAAATTATCATTTATAGTGTTATGCGATAAATTTCAACTGAATAATAAATAAACAAAATATATGTGTGCAAATGTTTTTCTGCTCTCAACTATGAGTAACTTATGATAAAACGCAAAATAAACTGTAATAATTGAATCCCTTTTGATTCAGTGTGTTATAAATATCAACAGGTTTTCATTTTATTTTGTCGCTGACACCACGAACTGACACACTGTACAAAACCATTTTTGGGGTTAGTTTTCAGTTTTGTGCATGTTTAGACCATGTTAACCGAGGCCTACAATTTC
>CM021527.1:11669075-11708960 GCA_010994315.2 Pisaster ochraceus
TCAAATAATATCTTTTCACTCTCATCAAGTAATATCTTTTCACTCCCATCAAATAATACCTTTTCACTCCCATCAAATAATATATTTCCCCTCCCTTCACACAATGGCAATTAAAGGCTAGTCAAGAACAAGACTCCCAGACAAAATCAACCCTGAAAACGTTAAGAAAGTGACTTTCTCCAATGCTATGTTATATTGATGATAATAAGACTGAGAGGAAACTTGTTGTTTACGTACCACTCCACTGTCCAGAGAGCTTGCACTGTTCCTGTGATTTTTCTTGGCTGTAGAAAGAAAAACACACGAAATATTTAATCAAGGATCCAATAATCTGGATTAAATTAATATGAAAAAGAATGAGTTTAAGTAGCGTAGCAAAACCTATAATTAACCACACAACCTATAATTAAACTAAAATATTCTTTTGCGATTCTCCGTTGCTACGGAATTACAGAATGATTAAAATGTATTTATTTGAAACTCTGGTTCCCCCAAGCACATCACAACAACATGAGGAAGACAAATCTAAACAAAAACAAAACCCCAAACAAAAACATACATGTACATGCAAATCTGCAGTTACTCTTTAAAAATTATATATGCTCAGGACTTTATAAAAAAAAACAGATGCCTGAACTGGACCTCATTTTAGACTGGTTTGTTTGTTCAAAGCCACTTTGCAAAGGTGTCTCTCAAGAATGGTCACATGACTGCCCAAATCAACTTACAAGCTGCTTCCTTTAGATCCATCAGTGAGTTAGAAAGTGCACTTCTCTTCAAACTCCCGGTATCCGTGGCTTGAGGAGCCAGTGAATCCATGCTGCCACTCAGATTCTGCGTGCTAGCGAAACTCTCCGTGTCTAGACCCAGCCCGGAGTCCGCCGTGCTTGCTTGGCTTTTACGGACAATCTTCTGCCTCTCCAGCTCGGCTGTTTGTCAAACAGAATCGATAAAGTTGGTTAATAGTCGCTAAAAATCTCTTCCTGTTTTCTTTTTTGCCTTTCTTGATTTAATGTTCCCTTTTTTTACCTCATAAAAATAATTAGATAACAATTGTTCCAGCTAAAAACCAAACCAAAATACTTTTTTTTATACAAGATATCAAAAGCATAAAGCAAAAGAAGTCTTGGGTATAAAAAAAAATTAAAAAAATATTTATAATAATATCCACTTCTGAGTTAGCTACACATTAAATTCAAAACTATTGTTAGAAAAAATTAAAACATCACTTGATACAACTTTGGGCATGTGTAGTGCTGTATTGTTCTATAGATAAATATCAATCAAAGGGAAAACGAAGAACCATTAAAAGCAGTTACTGCAAAATATTAATTAGCTGAACAGGTACAAAGATTAATGAAGAGCAGGGTTCGCCCCATGCATTAAGCTAGCGTATTGGGCTAAAACACGCAAATTGCGAGCCGATACACGCTACTTGCGGCTGATACGCAAAAACAAATTAATAATAATAATACAAAATAAAACAATTTTTACAAAATTAATCAAAACTAAAAATCTGATCTAAGTAACATTTAAAATGTCCCAGATTGCGCAATAGGGCTTTTAAAACCGACAAAGATATAAACATCGTATACAGAGCATTCAGAGGATCTCGTTTTAATTCAGCGTGCTCAGGCAAAAGTTTAAATATTTGGGCCCATAAAGCCCCTAAAATTTTGGAAAATCCTGGGGAGAACCCTGAGGAGAGAGTAACAAACAGTTTTTTTCCGTTAACAAAAAACTGGCTTTGTGCAGAAGAGTTATATTTCTGAGGGAAGGGAAAATGTGGGTAAATTAAAAAAAAAATACACAAAGAAAATGCAGACTCTATAATAGAAGTTCCTCAATAGACTAACACAAATGCATGCACATTGACTCCACAGTGTTCTACATGTACAAATGGTTGGTAATCTTGGAAAGTCCACAATGTGACAATCCTGTTTTATAGCACAACATCGACCTTTTTTACACAAATTTCAGTTGTTAGTTTTCACAGACTGGAGTGAAAAATAACCCGAGAAAGTTTTTAAGCCAAGGGTAAAGGTTGAGGTGCTTTTATTTTGTTGGGTTGTTTTAAGCAAAAGAGCTAAAGGCTAATACAGCACAGCGGTATAATTTTCAGAGGGCTTTTGGGCCTTACAATTTCACGTTTCCATTAAACTGGGAATTTAACACAAAACATGTCATTATGCCCAACACTATGTGTGTACCCTTTCCCCCAAAACAATGCTATTAGAAGACTAAGTGGCAGAGACTGCAACATGAATGAGACTACAACAGACAAATATTGCTTACACAGAAGAAAACACGTCGTTAGATTTCATCTTTTCATTAATTTACCAGTATTCAAAGAAAGCTTTTAATATTATCTACAAAAATATGTTTTAAAAGAAAACAAGAAGATAAGTATCTGCTTACTCCATAAGTCTTCAAAGAATTTTTCTAGCATAAAAAAACCTGTGTTATTTATGTAACACCGGTCAACAAGGTCAACTAATCAGTAAGTTTTCTGAATGATTTATGACAAGAAAATTTTGGCAGGCTGGTGTTTATTCTTTGTATTTTAAAAGTAATTTCAAAAACCGCTTAACATGTTTTTCAAAGTTGTGTCACCTGATCCACACATCTCAACGACGCTGAGAATAATCAAGATTTTGAGACAACAGTGCTCTGGCAAAAGTGATATCCAGACACTGAGGGTTTCTAGGACCCTGATATAGGCCACATAGAGGCTGTCTTTATAGATAACACCGAAAGTGTTCAGCACAGAACTAATGCACTCAAAATATACCCTTTTTTCATCTAGAAGCCAAAAGAAGGTAGCTGTGCCCTACATTATTCAGATTTTGATTTTTCATTGTTTCATCATCGCTTTACATCTAAGATTGCGGAGTGATGGTTTAAATGTATATAGTCTATTACATTATTCTGAAGGAATATCCCCCATCCATTCAAATCAATAAAACCAACCCAGAACTTGAAAGCAAAATAGTCGGGTTCTTTAATGACTGCAGATACAAACAGGGAACATGACAAGAGAATGTCAGAAAGTATAGACAACCATAATGGTCATTAAAACGGTTCATTTTGATAAGTGAGACTTTTAACATTCCCCTTCTCAGGGAACTGACCTCAATAAAGATTAACAAAGAAGTTGGTAAAGGAGAAAGATTGCTATAGAAGTGACTAGATAAAGAGACACATACATAAAAGTGTGAGAAAGAAAGAAACAAATCAAGTCGAAAATAAAAAAATAATATCTACAACTGCATAATGAAATTGATACAAGGAGAAACGAGATACAAAGATTAGAGTGAGACATATATTTTTGTTTTGTAGAACTTAAAACATTTTGAGTGCGGTACATCCAAAGAAAGATTGATGATGCATGCAGAGCTGGTGGATGAAAAAAAAATGCTGTTACAAAACCATAAAAGTAAAATTATTTTTTGTTTTAAGTTCACTCGATGGAAGGCTTTGGAACACTAGGTGGCAGCAGACATACATTTGTACGCGTAATTCTGGGCATGCGCACATTTCAAAGAACAATGGAAGTACGCTGCCACCTGGTGTCCTAAAAAGTCTCCCACTGAGTCCCTCCGCCATCTCGCAAAAACCAACTTCCACCCTCAAGTTTACATCCTTTCATTAGTGGCTAGGTTCAAAGCTTGCAGGTGCCATTCCAGCTCCAGAGGGAGTGTGTTTTATTTGGCATTCTCGTGAATCACAACATGCCAGAATAAATTAAAGTTGAGCAGGAAAGCGGCACAGTGAATGATTCATAGGTTATTAATCTTGTAATGTTTCTGTTAATGCGTTTCATATTTGAGAAGGATTGAGGTGGACGACACTTCTTCATCAGCAAGGATGTCAGTTTCAACACAAAATTAAAAACCTGTGTTCGTTTTCACTGCTTGTGGCCATAGTCCTTATACTCGTATGAGGTCAATTTTATTTTCTATACTTTAAAAAAGGATGGTGAACATAATTGTGATGATTGTATGAGCTCAGCTTTTTTTGCGTTTTAAAATTGATTAATATGAATTTTTTGTAAGAGAAGAAAATATGATGTTATGATTTGATCAACTTGTTTACATTTGTATTGTTGAGTTGTAAACGTGCTCATTTGTTTCTTGTACTGTCGGCTGATGTTCAAAACAGTGATGTCTGGAAAAGGACCATTGAAAATAAAACAACAACAACACATTTTTAGAGTCAAATTAGACAGCAAGAAAACCTTCGCTTACTTAACATACTCTGAATTATATGTAGAGTAATTTAAATGAATGGTGTAAAAGAAATTCTTGGCTTCCAAGGGAAGGAATCTATAGTCAAAATGCCTGTTTGGAAAAAAAGGGGGGGGGGTTTGTTGCAGCCGTTATAATTCCCTCCACCTAATTATTTATTCGTTTTCAAAATTCAACAAATACTTGTACATTGAGAATTTGTTGTTACACTGGAGCGACAGATGACTTCAGACAACGTAGGTGCACATCACAAAGCGAAGCATGCATAAAAGGAATGGTACAACATTGGTTTTTCTGGAGGAGTCCATGCATCTAAACACTCCAAGTTCAGTTTCCGGAATCATATCTTAAACATAATGCCTAAAAATGAAATACTTTCCTCATGTTTGTCAAGAAAACATCAGACAGACTATCACGTTAGTACACTGTATATTTTTTCTTTTTCAAATCTCGTACTAATTGACATATCAAGAGAGTTTACAAATCAGACTCGTTGATTTTTCAAATTTCGGACTGGACCTTATCTCGAGACAGCTCATAGCAGTTCCAAATTTCCACCAAGCAATCTTCGAGATCACTTTCTTTTCTCCCCCCTTAATCACCAGAACTATACCACCTCCTTTTAAACAGAAACACTGAATGGTTTTGTGCACAATAACAACAACAACAACAACAACAACAACAACAACAACAACAACAAAAGAAAACCACAGTTTTCTCTCCACTCACACCACATCAGTATTAAAGCACAACTGCCACGGTTTTGTTTTGAGTCTGTCTCATACGTACCTTCCCACGGGCACATTTCCCTGGGGGGATAAACTAAAGAAGCGTGACGAGGAAGGGAGGGGGGTAAAACAAATGCAAAATAACTCTTAATCATAATCAGGGAGTTTCTCAAAATCAAAGCAAGATGAGAAGGCACAAGTGTGGATGCAGTCCCTAGGCCCCAACGAAAATCACGCTGCGTAAAAACGAAGTAACCGAGAGGAAACAGTCAAGCACAAGAGTTGCTTTGCAGTCATACTGTGCATAGTCTATCAGCTGACGTCAGTTGCAATGGAAACCCATCATGAAACACCCAGAATTTTAAACTATACAGTATGATGAAGAAGCTTTTCATCCTACTTGTGATCACAAGCAAGCAACAAGCTATAAAGATGATGGAGGAAGACGTTTAAGATTGAGAAGTTGATTTTTTTTTTAAAATTTTTTCTTCTGGCTGCCGTTTACAGGGTTTATCCTTCACTTTTTCAGTGACTAGCCAGCAGGACCAGTTGGCTTGTCATTTCACTGGTCCTCCAGCTCTATCACTGGTCCATACTTTATACTTTGAGAGATGTTTTTCAATTACTCAGCAAGGACCAGTTGGGGGTGAGTTATAAGTGGTCCCCAGATGGTTCAACTGGCATTTGGCCAGTGGACCACTGTTGAAGGAGAGCACTGACATTTGGGTTAGTCTAACATTCTCTTTCCTCCTAGGTTGGTTACTCATAAAGTCAAGGTTTTCGTTCCAGGAAAGAGATGAGACTAAAGTCATGCCTACGCAAGCCAGCTCCCTAAATGAAGCAACAGTACATTCACCCTCATCCACAAAAACCACAACTGATTTGGTGAGGGGGAGGGGTCAATAAGTAATGCCATGGTCAGTTTAAAAAACCCTACTCAGTCTTTATAGACTGTCTCGTGAGTCAGAGGAAATGAGAGATGACACCTGAACCTGAGTGGGGGTCGTTGGCAAAATAGAAACAATTGAAAAAATTCAAGTAAGTTCCACAGTTATAACCCAGGTAACAGTGGAAAACAGAAATAAGGATCAACAGTAATATTGACTTGATAGGTTACACGTTTCATTCTTATGCAATCACAAATGTGATCATAAAGAAAGCCAGCTTGGCGCTAACTGTCTGTATCCAATGCAACGTGAACAACCACGGAATTGCTCTTCTGGTTTCAGATTGATGCATCGACTGCACCAAAAATCTGGTATAAATATAAAGATAACTGTGACTTGGTTCAGGCTTCAAAAGTGAGAAGAAGTTTGGTTTCTTGACTTCAGGTTTAATGCTGTCGATGAAAAAATAATAGTATGGTGCCCAACCTCAAGCTTTACATTGTACATATGTGCTTGATTTGATAAGGTGAGCTTGAAATATCGATTGCATCCTAGTCCCAATTTCATACAGCTGCTTAAGCTTAAAGAAATTTGTGCTTACCAGAATAAGGTTACCAGCCAAATAAGCATTTCGCGTGTTCCATCTCCGACAGGTATCCTGCTCATTTTTGTTCAGCAGAACATTTTTTCAGCAATATTTTCTGCTGAGACAGCTCTATGAAAGTGGGCCCCGGTATGGAATGATTTGGGGTCGAACAAAGACAAAATTGACTAGAGCGGGATTTGAACCAACGACCCCCGGTTAATGTTCCCGCGCCCTACCAGCACCGCGGAATGCTCACAATAGTTGACAAATTTTGTTGAACCTTAATGACACCAAATTATGATGTTAGAAGAAAAGGGTCTAAGGACAAGTTCAGCATGCATAATGAAAACCAAGTTTTTAGTACGTGACAGGTGGTTACAGAAATGAACTGATAGGATAGATTTAGTCCAGTCAATGGAATTTGTCTACCATGTATAGTTAGCTGTTTGTGTATGAATCAAGCAGTTATAGTTTATTATACTTTTTTATTTATTATTAAAAAAAAAAAAGTTAAGACAATGATCCTGGTCTATCATATTGGAAGGTTGCCATGCTTGGCTGGCTTGCAGTGCACATACCATCACAGCAAAGTTCTATCCAAGAATGTTCACAATGTACTACAAAAAGTATTGGAGATTTGACTTGACATTTCTTCCTCCTCCCCCAATATTAAATGCAGAAACAGGACAAGTTTGTTAAATTTTCTCCACTGCTCCTCTCCAATAATTTCATATATTTTAACTCAGCTCTTTTTTTCAACCTACGAGTAAAAAAGCAGAACAAATCAGCCTTCGTCCAGGCCTGTCTTTCATGTTATCATGTACACCTGTAATGTTTGAAATTATTTCACTAACATAGATGTCTTCAATCTCTAAACAGATGGTTCAAAGGTCAGACTTGGGTTGTGGCTCATGAATATTTATGATACTGACCTCCTATTCTAATGTCCTCCATCTCATTAACCTCTTGGACGGTCTCCCTCAGGTCGGAAACAAACTTAGCCTTCTCCTCCTGGGAGTTGGCGCAGAACGTGATCAGTGTACGGTTGTTCATGGCAGCTACCAGCCTGATCCCATGAGGATAATCTGCAAGGATTACAAGGGATTAACCAGGGGATTTCATGATCAGAATATGAATTAGACCCAATCGATAAAACCAACAAACAAGAGTATGAACAGTTAATTTTAATTTTTTATTCTCCGAAAGAGCACTGTTAGGGAGCCATGTAGAGAAAAAAACCCACACGCAACTCTACAGCAAATAGGAGTTCAGTTGCCATTTAAAAATACATATGAGCGATAGATGTCATACAACTCTGTGAGTAAAATGGTTAAATTGGGGGGGGGGGCTCTTTCAATGTACTTACGCTGAGAGGAGAAGTCCAACACACACGCTGCATGAAGAGGGAAGGCTTTCTTGAAGCCGTATATACTACCTGTCTTCTTCTTATAGATTTTAGTTATCTAGAGAAAGTAAGAGAGAAGAGAACAAGTTCATCATTTGCTTGGTGGTGAGTTTAGAGTCTATACACAGGTTTGGATACGGAGTGAGTTTTTTTTTTTACAGCATCTGTTGGTTCCTAATGAGGCTTTGCAGTGATGAAGCCAAATACACTGACTATCAACTTTGCACATACTCGCATAAATTTACATACATAATAAAAATACGAGCCGTGAGAGTTTTTTTAAGGGGTAAATTTGCATATAATCTCACAAATTTAGAGTAATAAAAATACACACAATTAGCATATCAATGAAGAGGAAAAAAATAAAATATACAAATAACTACATTTTCAAACATGAAAATACACATCATGAACATATCTTTGAAGAATAAATTTGCATACATTCATTAAAGATTGACATTAATACACACCATAAGCACATAGCTAAAAATGAAAAATTCTGCAGACGTTCATTAAAAAGATCATAAATACAACAAATACATATTATGAGCACACCGTTAACGATGAAAAAAAGTACAATCAGTAAAATAACACAAAAAGGAAAAATACACTCCATAAGCATATCGCTGAAGATTAATAAATTTGCATACACTCATTCAAAATACCTCAAAAAACGAAAAATACACACAATGGGCACATTAGTTTGCATTTATTCATTAAAATTAACATAAATACAAAAAATACACACCATGAGCATATCGTTGAATAGGAATACATGTCTTTGATGTTTCTTATCTTTCTTGGTTGGGTCATAGACCTCCGATAGACTGCAGTCACGAACCAGACGCCGATGGGACTCTGCAAGGATCTACGGTAGATGGTAGGAGGAGAGAATAATCAGTACAGGATTAAAGACAAGGAAAATTGAAGTTGGGAGTTGAGTCTTGTTTCTGCATCATAGATGTAGGTAAATGAAACAAGGATACAGGGGGACGGCTGAAATTAGACTGGAAGGAGGACTAGTTTTGCTTCTTCTTATTAGGGAGGATGAATAAGAGGATGCACAGGATGAAGAAGAAGAAGAAGAGGAAGAGGAAGAAGAAGAAGATATTCCAAATTTCAGGAAGGAACGTACTGGTCGATTGCCGCTGATGTTTTGCTCCAACTTGAAGACGATACTAGTATGATCCTCTCCTGGTTGGAATGGATGCTGCTGGATGCGGTTGTAGATACCTACAAGGAGGTCATGATCTACATCATGGCCATCGTCGATACCTGCAATGATCAATGACAATGAAAGCATCTTGAGAAGAAACAAAATCCAAAACAAAAAACTAAAATTGCACATCAGGCTCTGTGAGAGTACTGTCGCTAAAAAAAGAAGAAGAAAAAAAGGCATGACTGAAAATAGAACTAAAAAGGTGATCACCTTTGCCTGTTTGGGTAATTTTGTCTCGTAAATCAGCACGTTACAGCAATGTGTATAGCTGTTAAAGGAACACTTAGTGAACTAACATGGTCCGCCATACTGTAGGAACAAGATTTTTGAATCCACAAAATTAGGGCCTGTGTTAGTTCACGAGTTAAAAGGAAAACCGCACAATGTTGAGGGATATGTGTGAGAATCATATTATAAAACATCTTGCCAACCACGTTCATTTCATAACAAATGCACCCAAATCGAAGACATAGCGTCCCTTAATTATTATAAATTCAAGCTGATATGAATGGCAATAATTATCAAGATTGAATTTTTGAAAAAAATAATAATGAGGACAAAGGTATTTTTCATCCCTGATTTCTTACCACTGAGATTCCTGATGAATTCATGAATCTTCATCCGTCTTTCAGATTTCTGATTGGGGCTGTGGAGATCGGTGTTGAGCATAATGATTGCAAATGCCAAGATGAAGATAGTATCTGGTTTCCAGAACATCCTTGCTACATCACCATTGCAGATGCAGTAGCGCTGGGCAAAAGCCTGCCGTTTCAAAAAACAGAAGACATGTTTTGTAAAATTCTACTTCTGTTTTCCCCCCCCTTTTTTTTTGTAGGGGGGGGGGTTGAAAACGGTTATTAATAATGATTTATAATAATAGTAATATGCAATTCTTATACAGTGTTCTATTCCACCCGAAGGGCGTCTCCAACCACTCATTACTTTGTATACAGCTATTTATTTTCAGGGAAGTTTCTGCAGAATCAGGGAGAGTTGGCTAATGCTGCCACAGCCTCTGTGGCCTCTCAGAGCGATCGAGCATACCAGTCGCCGATAAAACAGACGCTGCCACATCTTCAAATATCATTCCAGGTACGTAAGATTACACCCAGGGTTTTCTATACCTGGAAGCGGAAAGCTGGGGGTGGGGGTGAAGGGGGGGGAAAGTGTCACTTTTACCACTCACTTCCATGAGTCTCTCAATCTTCTGTGCCTCGCCGGGCAGCCGAAATGCCGTCTGGAACTTCCTCAGAGCCTCATCAATGGACATGTCTCGGAAATTCATCTCGTCGACATAACACCTACAAGAAAAGAGAGTGAGAGAGAGAGAGAGAGAAGGAAGGCAAAGAGAAGAGTTTGTATTATTGTACTATTGTATTATTGGCAAAGAGAAGAGTTTGTAAGGTGTTTATTGAGAGGTTTGATGTTAACACACATCATCTAGATGTTATTTTAAATGAAATGATTATAAAATTGGCCTTTGAACAAGACCCTTCATTTGAAAAGAATTATTATTAATGTTAGAATTTTCCACCCCTTTGTTTTTTTCTTACAAATTTTTTTTCTCTCTATTTTCTTTTAACCTTTTTATAAAAATGTCGATGACTCAAATTATCATCATCATGTTAATATTATTATTATTTAACTATAACTTTTAATTGGAGGTGGAATTACAACAGGGTTTGGTTTCAACAACAGCATAAAATAATGCATCCTCAATCAAATACAGACAGGAAGCTGAATTTAACATGCGTTTTTAAGACAGTTAATTACAATTCTGAAAAAAGGTGTCCTCAAAAGCCGGGCCGGATATCGGAACCAATTGCATGTCCTGCTTAATTGTAGTACAAGCTATTAATTAATCCTGTGGGTTAACTAACGAATATAATTGGACATTAGTAATCAATCCCTGCCCACGTTTGTGTGAGCATACGCCCAGTTTAATCCCCATAATAAACACCGACTGCTTTATTTATTTATCTTTTTGAACGGTCTATTTTTATTTCTGTGTAGTTGTTGGTGAGATCACTTGATCTCCCGGTCGTCATAGGAAGGAAGTTGTATTCAACCTTGTAAATTGCAATACAAAGTATCCTTAAATTTGTAACGTAACCAACAATAACGCTCGATGACTAAGATGTCCTGTATTTGTTTCCAACGATGCTCCAGTTTGTTGTGACGATTTTTAGCGGGGGCGGATGAGAAGTGATCCGGTAAAAAAAGACAGGCAGAGCGTTTGGCTGAACACCAAACACTCGGTTCGTCATTTCAAGAAACAGTTGCTAAAGAGATCTTGATGGATTACGCTTAACAAGTGAACGCCAAAATCAATCAATTAGGCAGTTCCTGGTTTTTACGGAGATCAGTTGGACTTTCAACTCCCTTGATGAACATGTACCAACACTTGAGGTGCATCATTTGGACGAATTGATAACATTTACTTGTTGAACTAATTCACTTGTCCTGGATTAATTCAATTGAAGAAATCAATCAAAATGTAGATTTCATTCGGACAGAAATAGTCACAAAGACTGCCATGACACAATTTCATATTGACAGTTTACATACAATCACTCGAAGCTTCAATACACAGACATGCAGCTTCCTTCCCCCAAAAAGACAAACCTGCCTTGGACAGTAATATTTGTGCAATGTTTAAAAGATTTCAATGGTACACCTCCACCCTGAGGAAATCAGCTGACACATTGAGAAGTTGCATGCCTGAATACAGTCATAAAATCCATCACACAAGGCCTTTCACCAAAACATGCTTTTAAACAAAAATTTGAATTGTCCATTTGAATATAACAAATTCCGAAGAACAAGAAGTACTTCCTTGTTTGACTTGACTGTAAAAGGCCTTTTCAAAACCGATCCGTGCAGCAAATATTTTCAGAGACCACCGCCCAGATGCACGGGCAAGATTATTTTGGGCAAATAAATAATTCATCGGCCATTGTGAAACAATGATGCAACTTTCTGTTCTGATATTTGAAGTGAGACTACAGGATGGCGTGTAACACAAACCCACCCGGACTACCAATATGTTCAGGAAACCACAAAGTGCGTAACGATGGCAAATGGTGAGGGTTAGCATAACAAATGGAAGTGTGCCATCACGTACCAATTTGCAATAGTGGAAAAATACATACATGTTTAACATTTACCCATCCTCATTCCCGGGGGGGAGCATTCTCGACGTTCCATTTTTTTTTCAGCACACCCATACACCTTGCTGGCTCATAACCCCAGGTATTAGTTAATTTACATGTGATAATCAGGCACATTTTAATTGCGGTCGATCTGCTCAACGTGCGTGCTCAAATTTGGTAGCAAGCAAAAGATGCATCAAGTCAAAGAGCAAACAGGTCCCCTTTCACTCCTTTATGATTATGTTTAACTGTATGCAGTTTTGGGTGACTGTGTAAAAACATGATTCATCTGAAGACGGATCGCATCAGATACTTGCATTTTGACACTTTCAAAAGCTTGAAAGTTTTAACAAGCATGCACGCAAATTAGTCACTTTTGGGAGCCCCAATCAGCATTGTTTTTTTTCTCCAGCAAATCCCTACCAGGGGTTAGTGACAAGAGGTTTTGACACAGTGTATACATGCCCATTGTAGACACGCTAGCATTTACTTACATGTAACACAGTTGACCAGATTTTCTTTCAACTACTGGAAGCCTTAAATGAGTATCATAGAATAGACCTTTGTTTGTTGTTTGTGCGTCTGTGTAAATGTTATTAGCATATTTCATGGGAACTGCTAAATAAGAAGCACTGTTACAGAAACAACACCATTTCGATTGACTCTCAAAATCAGCATGATACAAGGAGCCTCACAAGTTCTGACAAGAAAGTTTCTAAAATCTGAACTAGTGCTTTTAATAATTCTTCCAGATTCTTACCACCCCTCACCCCTCACCCCACCCCCGCCCCCACGTTTCCCTAGATAATACTCACTCTAAAACCAGCATGTTGAATTCTTTCTGCAGGTTGCCAAGGTATTCCCCAATCTTAGACTTGCTCAGTCCCGTGCGGTGCAGCAGGAACTTGGCCACTTCATTCGGTGAGTTTTCCACAAATTTGTTATCGACTAGAAATTTAATTCCCTTCTCCGGTTTCCTGTTGGAAAGAAAGCAGTGTAGTTTTATAATAAATTGTTTACCCTTGTGGAGTTTATTAAATGTATGGATTTTTTTAAAGTTATTCTTTCTACTATCCTGTGGAGCGTGGGTCATGAGGGAACTGCTGTTGACATTTCATTTATTATTTCACATTTCATTTATCATTTCAAAGGGTACAACAACAAAAACAGTTACAAAACGGATATCAAATATGCAAACATGTTCAAATGATACAATGATTTGTATATGCAAGAAACAATTGTATAAAGTGACAGCTGTTGACAGTACCCCTTGTATGATTACCAAACGCAAACTGAATCACAATCGAGTGGAACTCCTTTAAAAAACTATAACAATCCTCTGCTATCCCACTTGCTCCACTCCTGATTACAGTATAATAATATGTTAATTTATGCAAATATAATTGGTGCTAATTTCATGCAGATATTCTCAGTACTCAGTATATGCTACACGTGAACAACAAACAGGCTGCCATTTTGGAAACGACTTGGGGATAAGACTGTCATTTAAAACTCAATTAAAACCCTCCTATATACTGGTACCACAGACTGCCACAAGGTACCATACCTTCCAGACAGACTGCCACAAGGTACCATACCTTCCAGGCTAGCGTTGGGTACATGGATTTTTTTCTGTTTGTACAGCTGGTTTTGTGCGATTACCCCATGGCTTGTGTACTGTGGATTTAAACTCCACAGTCTCCTGAGGTAATTTGTGGCAAGAGCCAGTTGGGCAGAAGAGCGCACCGATAGTTAACTCGGTTGTATGTTAATGGTTTGATTAGCTTCAGTTTGTGAAAATAATACAGAGTACATTGGAAAGATGTCATGTACATAGCGTTGTAAATTTCTCCGTATGCAGCCATTGTTTGCCAAGTTCCCCATGTGCAACTCCGATTATGGATACCGATTTCTCAACAAACCAAAAAGGGGCTCAGACTTTTTTTCTTTCTCTTTCCAGCCCCAGTCTGGTTACATTAAATTTTAATTGTTTGTTTACTTTGTTCTGTTTCCTCCATATTGTCACTTCTGTAATGCTCCATCGACATCGGACAATCATCCCTCTAGTTTCCTATTCCAACAATGCTCACCGAACATTAAAAAAAAAACACCTGAGGACCAGTCACAATTCACTCCAAGTGGTCCGACTGGCTAGTTCAGTGTTGAAAAGCATCCCTATTTCATTTGAAATATGGACCAGTGAAAAACAGGGTTGGACTAGTAAAATGACAAGCTAACTGATTCTGCTGGCCAGTCATTGGACATGTTGAGGGCAAACCCTGATAATGCCAATTGAAAAGCATTGTTTTTGTCATTCACCTTCGCTCATGTATTTAATGAATTACCTCCCAGTTAACTTCCCCCCATTTTTCTTTTTTCCTTTTTTTTTGAGGAGGAAATGTACACATGTTGGGAGTGGCGCTCTGGGTCGTCACAATGCAGCAAACCAAATCACATGTGCTCGGAGCTGAATTGAAATAGAAAAGCTTCGGCTGACTAACATTAATGTCCAGTGAAAGCGGATATCATACATCAGCCAACTGCCTCTAGTTGGCGCCACACAGCTCGATGAGTCAAGTTAAAGCAGGCTGACTATGTTCTTGGGGGGGGGGGAGAGGGAGGGAAGGGGGATTCTGCACTACACTATCCATGCCGGTTCAAGATTCTTTCCGGTAATTGCAAAAACCCGTTCCTTGTATGTGGATTAAATAAGATTCCTTGACACTTTTACAAGAGTTCTCGTTCTGGGAATAAATGCAGTGTTTACATCTATTTACTTCAAGATTCCTGAGAAATTGCTTACAGCTTTATTATCAGCAAGCTACCCCCAAAAAAATTTGGGGATTTTTTTTTTTGGAACCATCATAACTCAAAGTGATGTTGATCTTGGTAAATACTACGAATTGCATGCTGTGATATGGGTTTGCCTTTAATTTGTTCAGTGACTAACCAGAAGGACCAGCTTGTCATTTCACTGGTCCCCCAGCTTTTTCATTAGTCCGTACTTTATGTTAAATGGGATGCTTTTCAATGCTGGTGAAGTGCTGTTTTTTTTGTATGATATCAGTTTTTCATAACAAATCAATAATTGTTTAACATTAGGTTCCCTCTGACTCCATGCCAATAAGTGCTCCACAAAATCCATTTAACATTTCCTTATTACCAGTGTACACGTTATCAGTTATTAAATAAAATAAACTCTATGAAATTACAAGTTGCAAGTAATTAATGGCTTGAAAAAAAAACACCACACTAGAGCAGTCACAGATTCTATCTGTCCAGGACCCTACAGACTGTATAAGTCACGCGCGTATTTTAACATTTGATGCTGGATGTGGCATGGTGTACCCCCACCCCCTTCCCTCATATTGTGTCTTTATTGTGTTCTGGGAATCTCACAAATTCTTTTGAGGATTTTAGTTAGTTATTTACTTACTTATTTATTTGTGTTTGTTTATTAATTTATTTATTAATTTATTTATTTATTTATTTATTTATTTATTTTTTTTTGGGGGGGAAGACACCCTCTGCCACATATCGGGCATAGTATAGTATTTTAACACTTAACAAAACCTAAGGGTGTGATTTTATTTCCTTTTTATGGGGTTCCCTAAATGTTCCTGGAAGTAAGAACAATTGGGGGGGGGGGGACTTGCACAGTTCCCTCTAAATGTCAAAGTTAAAGACCAGGGTCAAATTAAAACAAATCTGCACCAGAGCCTTGATTAGGACTGAAGTGTTTTCAATGAAAAGTGACACATACACTGCAAAAGAGCAATGTCAATTGAAATGGAGCCATAAATGATTCTAACTCATGGCCACGGAGCCCAAAGCAAGGACTTTTAAAAGCCAAGTAAAACCCGCCGGTTTCTTGCCTTGGGCATGGTTTGGATCCGGCTGGCACCGCCATTAAACCATTGCCTTTTAATGAAATCTCGTGCTGGGGGTCTTTATTTAATATGTTTGTATACTTGGGACATTATAAGTGTACATTATAAACCTCAAATCTCATGCACATCACAGAGATTTATCGGTACATCTAAATGCAAACGGACATGTAGATCTTGGCTTGCATGAATTGTAGGTCGCACAAGTTGTGTACGAGCAGGCTTTGCAAGCAAAAGTTTGGGCTTGTTGAGCTACATTAATTATCTAAATTGATATCAGATTTTGTAATGTTGGAGGGCTGCTGTTGTCATGGGTGGTGTGGCTCCAGAAGGCTTGACCAGATTTCCTGACGCCTGGCAGCACACACGCAAATGTTCGCCTGACCCAAGGTCTGATTTCAATAGTTCAGCACACACAGATTTGCTTGGAATGATTTCCTTTCTCTTTCCAATTATTTGTTCACGGAATTCGTGACAGTGTACCGCTGTACGTGTTCATGAAGGTCGGACGGCTTTTTCGATCCGTATATAAAAAAAGCCACCGTGTTGGTCATGCTCCCCGTTTGCAACAGCAATAATGAATACTGAGATCCATTTCACCCCGAACGGACCAGACTGTCCAGCTGCCTTTTGTTTTACTTGTTTCATGATTTGGAAAAGAGAAAAAGAGCGATGGTTGCACCTTGATGATATATGGATAAATGAAAAACTAGTGACACAACAAGCTAAGGCCATGTTCGAATTGGTGGCTACAGCTCTCGCTACGACTGTTGTACTACGACTGTCCTATACTTCAATCCATGATGCCGCCCAAATCTAGCCCTAGCCACCAAATCGAACACGGCCTCACTTCCCCCACTGGCTAGTCAAGAAAACTGAAGGGCAAACCTTGGTAAGAATTTGTTTTTTAACAACCATTTTTAACTCAATCATCCTTATTTATGTTTAAACCCCAAAACAGAAATGTCATGAAGTTGAGGATGCAAATAGTCTGTGCCCTTTTATGTATTACACGTAATTTTCATGATAAGAAAGGTGAACCAAGACACTCTGGTCATGAACAAATGAACATTGATTAAAACCTAATGTAACTATCAAATTAGCTAATTAATAGCTTACACACATGTTTTCAAACCGACAGTCAAGAAACACAACAAAAGGGGTCCACTGTGCATGTCACATTCACAGTTTTACCAACTGTTGCAATTTTTTTTTTTTAAGTACCTAAAACCAGCCAAAGAGTGTTCAAACATGTGAATGCACAGGCACACTTATACTGATACTTATACTTATATTTATACTTATGCTATTTTTTAGGTGCTTCACTGTCGTTATTTGTTTTCAAACCACCCTCAATTTTCCATCCAAAATGGACAGAAAAAGTGACAAAATGTTTCCATCCATTATTTGATTGAAAATTGAGGGTAATAAAAAAATAAAAAAATAATAATCAACTCAAATAACTTACAGTAGACCTGGATGTCTATTCACATGTTGGAACACTGTTGGGGTGGTTTCAGGAATTAACAAGTTAAAAAACCACTGGAAAAACTACCGACCTGACGGAAGCAAAGCACTCCCCTTTATTGTGTTTCTTGTCGTATCTGACATGCATCAACGCTGTGCGAGTTACAAAAGAGAGATTGCAGGTAACTTACTTGTTAAATAGATTGAGTCCGATTCTATATCTCCGCCATCTGACTGCAGTCATTGGTATACTTAGCATCGGATCTAAAGGTCTCTTATCAAGTGACTCCAGATAACTAGACTCTAAGGAAAGACTGTCTATACTATCAGTTATACTTGAATCATCTCCGACCATAAAACGACTAGATGAGTTGCTGCCCTCACTGCTCATGCTGTCGCCAGTCTCTGACCTAGCCAGGCTTTTGGTCGGCTGGCCAACGGTGCCATTCACTAGCGTCCCGTTACGAGTGGCCACTTTGGTGCTTTTACTCTTGCGCTTCCAGATAGGAGATTCCATACCGCTGGCGCTATGCACCCTGGAAACCAGCTGCTTCGATGCGGAGGTCGGCGGCGAGGATGCGGTGTGACCCGAGAGGCTGACAAACGGTAGGGAGGCACGTTTCTGACGGGGTGTGGTGACTTCATCGTCCGAGTCCGAGTCCATCGACGACGTGGAGATGATCTTGTCAAGCATTGTCAACGACCCTTCGGGTGTTGCAACGGTTAAAGCTGGAACGTCCTGAACAGAATCCCTGTCAAAATCACTGGTGGTTACAGTGGAGGCAATAGATAACTGGTCTGATCTATCTCCTAGGTCACCGCTGCTCACGGAATTCGACCGAAGTTTATCAGCTTCCTGAGCACTCTTTTTCTTCATAAGTGCTTCAATAGATCCAACGGTATGCACGCGTTGTCTCTCATATGGCTGCTCTTTGGATTGTGTAGCGGATCTGTGTAGCTCATCATCAACAGGGTGGCCATCTGACGAGGAACTTGTCTTCCGGCATTGCGATGGGCTACTAACATCAGGTTTCCCCTCCACACTTCCTTTGTGCATTTCCTCCCCTGAGGTTGGTTGCTTTTGTACACTCTCTGGTGGTGCCCTGGGACTGTGCCGTTGTGGTTTTGGGGAGTTTGTGGGTGATGCTTTACCTTTGCGGTCCCCACTGCGACTGCGAGAGAACGGCCAACGCTCCTTGGGCGATTTCTTTTTGGGAGAGTCCTCAGGGCCATGCTTGCTGCGAGAGCTCTTCTTGGACCGCCTGGTGCTTGGACTGCCCTTTCCAGCAGAATCTTTGATCACAGCCTTGGACATAACAGTTTTTCTAGTTTCAGTAGAAATTGGGGACATTAAGGGCCCCTCTGCCTCAGCAGTGGGTGTGGTGGGACTGACACAAGACTCTTCTTGGTCATGTTCATCACAATAAGTCTCTTCCTGTGGTTCTTCAGGAGCTGTAGATACAGTCTCTGACACAGCTGTTTCAGTGTCAAGTTCAACTTTATTAACTGACTCAACAACTTCTTCACTTGAACAAGTCTCAGTCTGGTCCATTGGTACTAAATCCCCATCTAGGGTACTTTGTTTGTCCTTTACTGAGTCGCTGACCGTTGGCATTGGGTCAGGCTCATCAAATGGAAGTTGCCTGGCTACAGCATGTTGACCAGGTCCGCCGAGCCTACAGGCAAAGGCTCTTCCACCACCATCTCTAAGCTCAGTGTTCTGTATCACCATCTGAATTGTCTTCTCTGATGAGCCACCCTCAGGACGACTCAAGTCTGTTTTGCTGTCCGTCCTTGCACTCAAGTCGTCACGAGAGCCACGCGGAGTGGACTCCGAGCTCGTGTGACTGTGGCTATCACTCTCGTCAGAATGTCGTTGCATAGTCAAAGTCACAACCATGGTCTTGGAGGGCAGACGATCTCGCTGGGCATCGGCGTCCGCTTTCAAGCTAGCATCAGGACTGGCTGGGAGAAGTATCCCGCGTTTGGGCGTGACATTGTTGCTGTTGTTGTGATGGACTTTGTGTTTTTTCTTCTCAACTCCAGACTCCTCCTCGTCTCTCACTCTGACTGTCTCAATCTCTCGCAGCTGCTCGACAGCTCCGAGTTCTTGAATGTCCTTGAGCGGCGGTCTGGTGGAGACTGGAGACGTTGGCCCCATGTCACCGATAACCATGACCTTAGCTCTGCTGCCACCAATCCCCCACTGCTTATTACGGTTGTCCAGGTAACGGGATATGCGGCTTTCTGACGGTGTACGGCGGAGACGTTGGAATTCCTTCTTCATGTTGTGTTGACGGAAAGCTTCTTGGATTACTTTAGCGGCGTGGTCAGCTCGAAAACGTCCACCATAACGCTTCTCTAGCATTTCCACCTGCAGCCAAGGGAGATAAATAAGATTGCATTGTCAACTGATGTTAGAATCACCATGAGCTATTCTCTCACGGCGGACATTTTTTTCTGTCAAGAAATTGACAAGCATCATAAAGACTAATACTATTTCACGCCTTCGTGTAGAAGGAGAAAGATTGTACCTCACACAAAAATTTTGCGTATATATTAAGTACATGAACACGCAGAGTTTTACACAAAATAGGCCTTGTACGCACATGACCTGGATGAAGTAGGGCGCCCTTAAAAAAGAGGTCAAAAGGAGCTGGCTTCGGCCCATGCTTCGCACCAGTGCAGATACAGCTGTAAGTTTCCACTATTTCATCATTGTTTTACCTCTAAGATGGCAGCCGGATGACACCAAGGCCTAAGATCTATTTGAACGCAAGGTGTCCAAGTCCCTCACTTACACTGTACAATACTTTTACATGATAGCTAAAAACAGAGCCTCCAAAAACAGCCAACATCTTCATCTGGCTATGATTTGATAAACCCACGATAAGCCCATTCTAAAGCCAATTCTGGATTAGTGGTTTCAGCTGGATCAACACTGAATACCAACACCCGTAGAAATAACTGCAGCCGCAAATTTGAACACTGCCCTACACATTTGAGTTTTTTTTTTTTCCTTTTAAGGTATTATGCAGGATTGGTAGAACTGACAAAATAGTCACAGACAGTTTTTATGTTTTGTATGATTAGCCGTAACATGAAATAACAAACCTGTGAAAATTTAGGCAATTTTCAGCAAGTAAACACATTAATGTCCTTAATTTTGGTCGTAACAACCAAAATCAGCTGTTGCGTTCGTTTAGGTTTTCAGTTCTCGAATAGGCACTATGACTTGAATTCAGAGGGAAATATTTCACAGAAAAATGGTTCTAGCGTGAACTTTATAATCGGTAAGCTTCCAGGCTAAAACTAAACAATCATGTGTTTTATTCACACCAATCATGTATAATAGCTTTAATTTGCTTTAAAATGAATGTAAAAAAATATTTAAAAAATCAGTTATACATGCCGTAACTTCCTTTGAAAGTTTCCGCTGGGTTGATACAGAGTATATAAATAAGTACAGAAATTAATAGTAAACAAAGAATGAAAAATCAAAATCCTGTGTAGAAGTTGCACAACCTCATGTGAATTCCTGCAGTTAACCTGGAATTTCATGCATTGCAACTTACATTCAAACATTCATTAGACAGATATGTACATGTAAAACTAAAAATAAATTTTCAAAAGGTCACAAAGAAATGATGACCAATTTGTACTCAGTGACTCTGTGTAAAGGATCTGATGTTGCCACCACATGTGGATGTACACATTCAATATATTTAGAATCTTTGGGGGTGAGACACTTTGGCCTTTTTTCAAAACCACGTCTAACCGGTTTCGCCTTAGGCACCATCCTCCTCTTTGAAGTCCCACAGTGAAAAGTGTGATTTTCAAACACTGTTTGGGGTTGAACAAAGACAAACTGACTAGAGCGAGATGGGATTTGAACCAACGACCTCCAGATTACTGTGCCGGTGCTCCACCAACTAAGCTATCTAGCCCTTTGCTGGCAGTCTCCCTATTTTGTCAATATCTTTGTTCGGGGGGGGGGGGGGGGGGGCAGCCAGAAGCCATATAACCGTTAACTACTGTGTAGCCAGGAATCACACTCAAGTTTACGATACAACCTGGGAAGCGGCAGTTACTGGAAACTGCGTTTAGTTATAATATCAGAAATTGTTGATGGGAAGGTATCAAAGATTGTAGCCAGAAATTGTCGGAGCCATGGTAAGTCCAAGTAGACGCCATGCTTTTAATCTGGATGTACATGGTAAATGTACATATTGACATAATTTGTTTGCAACAGTTAACCACCCCCCCCTGCATAACCAATTTGGGTATAAATGGCAACGAGATTTTTCAGTATTTAAATTTTTTTCTCAAAATTGTGTCTCCCTTTAAAAAACACCCTTTCGAACCCCCAATCGTCTGAATCCTACAAACAGTTTTAGCACTTTGAATGGCACCCTTGGTGGTATAATGAATTTTAAAAAGAAAAAAAAAGAAAAAGAAAAAAAAAGAAAAAAAAAGCATAGCAGATAGTAAATCATGGTAATTTATCAATGCAAAAGTGTCCACCCTAGACTAGGTATAATTGAGTCATTATGCTTCAAAAGCTCAAACAATTTCTGTGACAAGTGATGTTCATGCACGTCAGTTGCCATGGCAATATCTTTTTAAAGATGACTGACTATGTTGTTCTAACTGTAGAAAATGGCGTACATTGTGTAGGCTGAAGAGTATGTATATTATACATGAAGAGGGACCCATTATGTGGTGATGCATTTAAATGATGCACGGGAGAGCACTCATACAAAAATGCACCTCACGTTATCGTGATTGAGAACTTGCCTGGCGACCAATGGCTTCCCTTAAATATGATGTACATTGTTTGTGACTGGTCTGGTTCCCTGGGAATTGTTTTACTACAAAGATATTTGTAATGCAAGATTTTGGATTTAGCTTAACAAAATTGTTGCTTTGTAGTACAATTGGGCCTGTAAAAGATTATAATGAATTCATTAGTAACATAAATTTAGTAAGATTCCTCAAATTTTCCTTTTTATTTTGGTTTTGGTCAAAAAACGAATTCCTTTACCTGTTTATTTTTCAGATCCGAGGACAGCTCATACGAATTGACTAAAACCCTAGACTTCTGTATCTGTCTCTCCTCTTCTCTTCTCTGCTGCAGTGATTTCTCCCGTCGTAACGAACATCTGGTGGGTTTCCCTCGCGGTGACACCTCAAATCGGGATCGAGCTGCCTCGGGACTGATCACGCGTCTAATCACAGTTTCGCTGTCGGGAATGGACGTGGAGCGCTGGATCGAAACGCCCTCTCCAAATTGTCGGTCTTGGCGAGAGAACTCTCCGGCTTTATTCCAGCGGACGATGGGGACGTGTGATTTCCCTTTATTGGAATCCTTCTCAGTCTGTATGGCAATTGTCCGAGTTGGTGTAGTCAGTATATCAACAGCTTTGGTCCTCTTTGTGGGCGATTCGTTGGATGCTTCTTGCTCTTTCAAGTTGAACTGCCGGGCTTTCTCGGCGACCGACCGAGAACTCAGCAGATCCGGTTCCTCTTTTTCCAGATCTTTCTCCTGCTGCTCGCTTGGTGCTTCTTGAGGTAGGTCTTTGGAAGCAAGGTCCACTGAACTTAAAGTCTCCACTTCGTGCGGATCACTGTAGCAAAAGAGAAAACAGATAAGAAATTTACATCATCTGGGGCGTATTGGTACTATATTTCACTGGAATGTAACCAAGGATGCCTCACAAGCCTGAGGAAACCTGTAAACACGGATACTCGCTATGTGAACCAGAAACACCGGGGCAAACCCCTACTCTTCAATAATAAGTTTTCCGTGTACTTCTACGTGAACTACCAATCCTAGTTCACGGCTTAATGTCCCATCCGAAGGACAAAACAATTATGATAACGCGTTTTGGTCAAGGACACATGTACCACAACCGGGACTCGAACCCGCACTCTGCTGATCGGAAACACCAGAGCTTGAGTTTCGGTGCTCTTAACCGCATGGCCACGACGATGTCTTTAGCGAATTCAAATTCCGCCTGTCAAACAGACTCTTTCAAAAACAGTCTGCTCTCCATCTGTCCCATTGAGGAAACCAAGTTTGTAAAAGGCTAAACACACCTCTCCTGATGGTTTATTTTGAGGCATGGTATCAAATGTGTGGACTTCAAAACACAAAAACCATCCACAACAAGAAAAGTATAACAGTCAGACAAACCATGGTGGACAAACCTTCTAGTTTGACTACAGTAATCAAATAGTACAGCTCTACCCATGACCTGGATCCAACAACCCACAGAAGACTTACTGTAAACAAAAAAGTTTATCTACGTAAATACAGCATCCTCACAAACTTACTTTTATCTTGCTTTTATCTTACTACACATGAGGCTTATGACTTTATCCGATAATTATCACAGGAGAAATAAACTTTGGCTTCTTCATCTGAACGTCCATGAAGGAAAAATGAAGCCCGACCTGGCCCTGGTGCTTGCTCCATGAGTGGACCGTGGACAGTGGACCAAGCCAACAAAGCATGTTGGTTTTTTAGGCGGGTTATCAAAACAACACTAGTCGTCCCACAAGTATTGGAGCTATTCAAAATATGTCTACGCATGGCTGACTGCAAACGGGAAGAATATCATCCATTTTGTTGAATCAATGGTGTTCATCTAACTGTAATAGGTACAAAGGATTCACCACAGATGAACGCGGATATCAAAGGTTCATGTTGCATGACCGCTATGTGTGGGAATAAAGGCATTTGAACGAGAAGAAGAAATTTACACCGCTTCGTCAAATTTATTGAATCAGTGGAAAATAAATCAAGCAGAGGGGAAAAACCTGCAAAAAATTACATGGCACTCAACAAAAACAAACTGCCTAGACTGTAGACTTCCGCTGACAGATAAAAACTGTATAAATCTGTATCTATTGTGTTGGTTAATTCAAGTAGGCTGGCAAGCAAGCCTGCATAATTTGGAAATGTGATAGTCCGAGTTGAAATTCGACTGAATATTAGAAATGTGAGAAGATACGAGTTGAAGTTTGTGACAAACACCATAGCGCACTACACCCTGCACAGTCAACACTCGACTTTACTTTACTGGAGAAAATGCACATATTATGTAAAACTGTTTAAATATTGAGAGTCTATATATTTTCAAAAGGTTCTAACAACCTACGGCAAATATGGATTGATGAATATCAAATCACTTGTTGGGTACGCACAGAATGTGACCCTGGCTCGCTTTTGTATGTTGTTATTAGGGGAATTAGTCTATGAGAAAGACTCTGCTGTAAGGTCGAAACGCGAGGCTATAGTTTACAATTTATGCCACTTATAAAAACAGAGGGCATTGACAATAGCTAGGCATTAGCACTAAGGCACATGCGTACATATAACATGTACATTTCCTGTACAATATCGTTGGTTGTTTCACATGCTGAAATTTAATGTAACCTCAGACAATCCAGTCGTCGAATAAAAAATTTTCAGCTGGTTTTCTACATGACACGTCTGCAACAAATTGAAGAAAGATGACATAAACGCCACAGGCCATTGCAGATAGGAAAAACATATATAAATTATAAATGTCATTGCACATGTTGTGCCATTAGTCATGGTCTCACACATACAGTCTGGTGTTTGATCTTGTATGTCAAGAAAGCATGTGTTCTCACACCTGCCATAACATAACCCTCCACCTCAAACATCGGTCAGCAAGTTTTGCTTGCAGCCCCAAATGAACTTGTGTCAATGAATTAAAACGCCCATGGTACGGTAAGTAGATGCTTCTTTTACAAGACTGGGTTCGAGACTACTGTATGTTACATGTGCATCCTTCGGCCTTGTCGATGTAATGGTGCGTAAGATCTCATTCCCATGGCGCTGATTTGAACATCCTTTAAATTTAAACGAGCCACATTTGATAATTTCCTGAATAAATTTGTCAAGGATAAATCTTATCTTTCAAGTAAAATATGTCATTGCAAAACCCATTGTTAACAATTATTAACCCTTTATTAAACTGAAGACACTCCCAAAGATATCCCTCCCTTCTAAACAGAGGGCCCGATTTCATAGAGCAGAACATATTACTTTAACATTTTCTGCTGAGCAAAACTAAGCAGGACACCAGTCAAGACAGTGCGTGTTTGATGGTATTTTGGCTGGTTACCTTATTATGGTAAGCAAAAATTTGTGTGCTTAGCTACATCTTCCTAACCGTTTTGATGTACCAGGTTTTACACCAGGGCCTCATTTCACACTTTTGAAATCTCAATTAGCCAGTGCAGTTTGGGTAGTATGCTGGCGACGAAGAGAGAGGTGACTGCACTTTCCCCCCCCCCTTCATTCCAAAATTTTAATGAAAAAAATATCATGTAAATTATTAATGCCATCTGTGTGTGTATTTATAACACAGTGTATTGAATATAATAAGAGACAATAGGGGAAGGACACCCATGATGCTGGTACCCCCTGCCGAGTAACCATATGGAACGTGATTACAGTAATAAAGGAAATAAAAATGTGGCTCAGTACGGACGTCTCGCTAATACCGATTCCAAATTTGAGAAGCAAAGTAAAGTTGTTCCTGGCGATGACTGATGACATCGGCAAACCCTCTCCGTTGAAAATAAAAATCGTGATCAAAATACAACCCCTCCTTCCACATCCTTCTCCCGATCCACCCACAGCCATTGATTATGCTGTTGCCATATCGCATTCGCATGCATATGTCCACATTAACAAGGTTGAAAATATAACAAGACATGCACCGATGGGAAATTTGCCGCCCAAACACTAATAAACGAACAGCTTTATTTTTGGAACCCCATTTCTGGACGTTGTTTATACACTGCCCTGAGGTAATACCAAGCATTATTAAACATGGTTCTGTGTACTTTATGGCCTATAAATTGCAATTACTCTGTGTGTCAAGTTGCACCGTGGTTGCACTAAGTAAAGATCGGCTAGAGACGCTGTGTCCGTACAAGTACTTTATGTGTATGTAAAAACTGGTTTTCTTTCATGGTGGAATGAACTCTACAAACTCGTTTTATTTCTAGATTTTGTATTTGTCTACTTATCCTAAAATATTCAGATAATGCAGTTTATAAATATTATTTGACCTGACATCTTAGCAAAAATTAAAGTGAAACTAATGATCTATTTGTTTTTTGTTTTTGTTTTTGTTTTCTTTCTTCAAAAGAGTTATGACGCAACCCACAAAGTTGATGGCCAATTTTTGCAAAAGATTAAACAAAAATTAATTTAGGTTGATGACCTTTCTCTCTTCTTACTAAAATTCACAACCTAAGAATGTTATAAAAACAACCCATCATAAAATTGATGAGCCATTCCAGCACAAGAATTTTCAGAATAACCAACTGAAAATTCATAGCCCATAAATTTGACCCACATTGAAGAAATTTGCTCATAATAAAAAAGAAATAAACCCCAAATGATGTAGAGTGCAAATTGATAAAGCCTGGTTTGTCACCTTTGCCCAAGATCCCACCTCTATATCCTAACCAAACAAGACTACAGGGTATCGGACATAATGTACTTAAGATGGCCAGAGCGTGACGAACGTCATACCAATAAAAACTCTAATGGTAAACAGCTCGTTTTAAAGTGAGCAACCCAAACAAGTTAAGTTGTTTCCAATGTTTATCAGGAAGTGAAAGTTTCGGCGGCCTAGTTTTCAAAGACCTTGAGTTTGCCCCACAGGAGATGCTAGTGATCCACAGGCGCCTGGTACTCTCATGTCTAATTATCAGTACTCCATGCTCAGCTGATCCTCATTGCCAAGATCATTGGAATTTCTAAATTTACAGCCCATAGATTTATGCTCTTCACAGGGCCACGTAAGCGCAGAATTCTCTGGTAAGCAGCGCAATGAAATTAAGCCCAGCTGTGAATGATGCCGCACACTTCCGCAGTCACGTATTGGATAAAAACCATCAACATGTGTTGGCAAACAGAATACCTATAATACTTGTTTAACATGCTCTCTTATCTTTACTACCCCAATCATCCAAAATGCTTGGGTTTTGGGAGATTGTGGTTGATTAGCAGAATTGCTAGCTGCAGAACCAAGCCATATATGCTTGGCATGGGGTTTAGGGTAGGTTATACCAATCTTATTAGAGTGAAAGCATGTAGGTGTTGAATTTCTGCAATTTGAATTTTGATCCGATAGAGCTAAGGAGGTTTTGTAGGTGGAATCATGGTGGAACTAACAACAATACCTTTGACATTACAGTTTATGAAACTATAGGTGTGGAATTTATTTCATTACACACACCCAACAGCGCAGTTAGCGCCAATAAACAGGACGAATATTAAAAAGATGATAAAGAAATGTTCAGCTTTAGATGTGAGAGGAAAACCCCTGATGAGGAAAACCTACACACAATCAGGATCCAATTTTATGGCTCCGCTGACTGCCAAAATTCTGTGCTCGTAAAGCACACAATTCTAGTAGGCCGTAAGCGCAAAATTCCATGGTTAGCAGAGCCATGAAATTAGGCCCAGGTAGGAAGTGAAAACATACGAGCTCCAGTTTGAGGTGGGATTCAAACCGGGTCCACAGAGTCCAAAGGCAGGGAAAAAAAACCACCGAGCCAACCTGATCCCCAAATGACAAAATGACAGAGTCCAAACGCCCATCCCCAACATAATCAACCTCTCGGAAGCAGAAAACCACTTCTCATCTTACTATGCACTCTTTGCTTTTAAAAGAAAAACTGCCGATTTCAGGTCTACACACCCCCTAGCAACACTTCCTTTTCCTATTGGACAGCCTACATTAGCCAGCCATTTCTGAATTGATGAAGTACAAGACGGGCATCCAGGACAGGAACTAATAGATTTACACCAGTAAGAATTAATCTTCATTAAATCAACCTGCTGCCCTCTGCTAACAAGCCACTAATCCCATTTCCTGGACAAATCCCCGAGTCCTGGATTTGGGGCCGACTCCAAATACATGTATTTCAAAGAAATATGCCTAAACTTGGAAAGGAAAACTGCAGCAACTTTTTTTTGTTTTATCTGAGAGGGTTTCAGAGAAGTCAGGCCTTGTCGATTGCTATTGAGAGATTAAGGATAACACGGTTAGCCAACACCGAGATTTCAATATTGTATGCAAGACAGGCCATTAGGGAGAGTACACATCCAGGTATGTGTGACACAGACCTGACTTTGGAAGCCAATTTAGACATTTCAATCTACAAATTACCCTCGCCGAGGATTAAGCGACACCAATACAAGTTGTGATCAGACTATTTCTGACGTGTAAAGTGGAATTTAATTCCGCGCCCCCAAAAGAGAGCGTGTCTTTAGAACTCTCCCCGCCTCCAGGCTGACATATTTGGAGTAACTTGTGTTACCATGGGTACGGTAACCAAGTGCTCTTCAGAAGTAATGATATAGGCACCTCGCTGAAGCAAACTTTGGATTGCTAATTAGCCTCATGCAGTACCATAAATGGTTTCTGCCTAGTTCCATTTCTGACACAAGAGAAAACATACTCCCAAAATTGTCATCATTTTTTCTTTATGTGTACTATTTAACCATCTATTTTGGTTGCTAAAACGAGCATGTTGCATGTTAATAATTTTTCTGGCAATATTTAAATTCCAAATGCTTATTAAAAAAAAATAAAAGGACACAGTGAAAATTCAACATCCTGACACATATAACTTATAAGTATGGTCTTCAACAAGAATTGTAAATGGCTCAACCTGGCCACAGACACATTAACATTGTAGGTCACAGAAAAATCCTAGGCCTGAATTGACATCTTCCAATGTTTCAGAGATTAACATATTGTCTACATACGGACAATTTCTAATGAAAAGAGTGGAGTCAAAATCTCATTGATATTAGCCGTGTTTAAGTACACCACGTAAAAAATATTGTACATGCTGTGAGTAGAGTTGTTTGCTCCAAAAAGAGCAAGTTCAGAGCTGGTTAGTTGATCTCAATGTTTCCACTTGTGTACTCTAGTTGTCACCAAGAGACCAAACATGTGGCTACCCAAACTGTTAAGTGCTTCAAAAGAGAAAGTCTGTAAGTTGACAAATTTACCTTAAAATGTGACAAGCTAGATGGGTTTTTAAAAATCTTAGATCTTCAAAAAATAACAACTCTTTAAAAAATTTCTGACAAGAGAAAAAAAACCAACAACACCACTTTGCTGTGGTTTCCTGCACCTGCATTCGATCCTATTGCGGGAGTTATAGCTTGGTTGCCATGGTTACAGGTTGGTCACCAGCCAACATGAGGTGAGGCCACACTGAATCACAGGATGATGGTTTTAATGTTAATTAGTCTCCTTATCTCTGCTTTTGTCGAGTGCTTAATGTCGTCGGCGTCCTATCTTCACATCGTGTTCTTTTGAGCTAGTGTTTAATTAATGAGCAGGTGTCTTCAAAGTGACTTCAACCTGACGTAGATTCAAATCAGCGCTCAATTTCATGGCTCTGCTTACCGCGGAATTCTGCGCTAATGGCCACTATTCTCCGCTAACAGAGTAAGCGCCAAATTTCGGTGCTAGTTTTGTAAGCGAGGAATGCTCTGAACGTGAAGTAGGTGCAAACACACTTGAGGACCAGTCAAAGCTCCCTGCGAGTGGTTCAGTTGGCTAGTTCATTGTTGAAGGCGTCCCTACTCATTATGAAACATGGACAAACCTGGCCGACTAGAGAAACGACAACCTCTCTGGTCCCTCTGGCCAGTCTCTATAAGAGCAAACCCTGAAAGGTACATGTACAGGGTTGTGTGATTCTTATTTAACCCTGTAGAGACCATAGCGGCCACAAACAGCCGCAAGACTTGACCTCCTTCCGCTCAACCAACCTTTCAAAGTACAGTCCTAAATTAACATTTTCAAATAATTCCCACGTTGATATAGAATCTACAATTCAAAAACAAAACAAACGTTTCCGTTTCTTCTCATGTTTTTTGAGACGTTCGTCTTGATACAAATTGAGTAAAAAAATCAATAAACTTTGCCATGTACATGTATGGGCACATGGTGATGATGTACAGAAATGAATGGTCTACTAAGGGTTAAGCTACTCAGAGAGATTTTTTCCCCCGCTGCACCCATAATCTCACAAACAAAAAATGAAATACAAGCCTGCTTTCATTTTAATATCTGCTGAATGTGATTTGTGACGCTGCCTCCTACACATTCTGCATTTCTATAATACACTAAGACGACTTATTATTATTATTTTTTTCCTACAGGATTCAAAACCCAGCCCGTCTGAGTGGAACTGTTCTCAAGCAAAACAAACAAACTGCGTGTATATATTTATTGACGATTTCTACAGCCCGCCAACTTCCTGACAAAGCCAAATGAACATCCACGCAAGGAGGTATCACGCGAGGAGGGATACAATACGCACAGACGGAAGCAAAACAACAACCATGAACCCTCAGCCTATCCCTCCCTGGGGCCCCCCAGCCTTATTGATCATCCGCAGAAAGAAAAACCAACGCTACTTCTGCCACCATGCTCTTAATACGATGATGTTCGAACGAGTGGCCAGGATTGTGCGACGCACGCAGGTTGTTTACTGGATGGATTAAGGAGTTCTCACATTGAGGAACGGTCTTATCCTCCCCGAGCAAATAAAGAATTTATTTTTTTTGTGGTCAAGATGAGATTAGAATTAGCAGTTAGCTACTTAGATCTGATAAGTATGATTAATTATCTATTAAGGTTTGCGGTGATACCATGTACATCAAAATATCTTTCATAGGACTGCATTGAAATACATGTACTTGAAATGGGAACAAAAGGTGGTTTTGAAAAAAAAGAGCCAACTGGTGCGACAACTCAACGTTTTGACCAGTGTGCTCTGACCTGCCATCTTCAGCAGGAAGAGATTCTTCATGTACATGGTGTTACCGCAAATCTTACCCGAACGCATCTCCACCATGCAAAGTTTCAAATCCTACTCATGTACATGATGTTACCGCAAATCTTACTCGATTGCATCTCCACCATGCAAAGCTTAAAATCCTACTGAATTCTTCTAATTGATGAGAAGTACTTCCTGCAGATTTTGTAAGGAAGGTCCACTATAAAAATAGCATTGCTTCATTTCTACACATGTGTGTGTACATTGAATGTAAACTCAGTCACTCCTAATCCCTTGTACTCACAGGCTTTCACAATTCAATTTAAAAGCAGACAGTAATTTTTTAACTCGTTGTTTACAACAAACGAGCGCCAGAATGAAAACAACAGAACTGGAACGTTTTTTTTAGTCACTTAAGAAATGCTAACTCAAGCTACTCTTAATTCAAAATTCTGCCGAGATCCAATGCATAAAATGACACTTTATACACCCTTGCTGAATACATTACAGGTTTTTCGTGATTAACATTCATGGGCATTAACAGTAGCCATGGTAACCGAATTACTGGCCGGAGGGTGTGGGCATGCTGAGCTTTTCAGCAGCAATCTTCTGACACCCTGAGAAATACTAATACACACAAACCCCTGTAGTAATCAGTGACAAGCTATAATATTCCACGTATCAACACACAAACACATGCGCTGCATGACCATGATGATCGTTTATGCATAAAATGTACCCCGTCGCAGGTTGACATTTTCACGACGGCACTAAATAAATGACATTCAAATCACATGATTAAAGCGGTGTTAAAAATGTCACCTTAAAGTGATGACTGTCAGAAAAGGCGTATCACCTTTCAGCACACACATTATTATACACCCACACTCTGGGCAGACCGCACATACAATTTATGTCTGCCGGTCCTGCAGTATTGACAGGCAATTTTCCCTCCCACCCACTCGGTGAATCCTCTCGACTGGAACTGAGACAATCAAAAGAGAAATCTTACCACTGTGGAGTCATGTTGTAAGAGCCGCTGCGACCCATGGCCTCGGCCACCGGTACGTTCCCCATCCTATAAATTTCCCATACGAAGGTGTAGAAGCGGAGGACTTGGAGCAGGAAGAGGACAAACTCTTCTCCACACAGCTCACCACTATCGTCTCATCCAACGAGAGCTCTACCCCCAAAAACATCACAGGCGATTCACTCCAGCTGACGTCAGACGATGACCAATCATAGTGATTCAATCGATGGGCATAGGGGGGCGCTACCACCACCGCCGCCGCCGTCACAGGATCCCGTGTCAACCACTTAACCCCCAAAGCTTAGTTTTTAAGCAGGCAACTGACCCCCCTGATCAATAGTGGTATTATTATAAGTATTAATAAATGCAGAGGCCGTTTACTTATTCACTCGTTGCGAGGCTGGGTGTAGCACTGTAATGTATCAGACAGCCAGTTTTATTGGCACGGAAACTGCATGTAAAGTGGCGATTGATGCAAGTGTAGCACGGAATGGTCGAGCGTGTATGCCCGTGTACACACTACAGATGCTGTACAGTATGATTGCATAGAGCTTATTGACTAATAGGACATTTATGATGGTGAGTGATTATCGTACAAGGCTGAGAGTCATCATCTCATTCACATATCGATTACAAACATCGTTGACATGACAAGCAGATTTTCCAAACAACATTTGTTTATAAAAACAGGTGGGTTTTTTCTGACTGTACATTCATGTAGTACATCTTCTCTGTATTTTCAATCTTCTTAATTTAAATTTCTAGAGAATCAGATAGAAATCTAGGGAAATAAATGAAAAATTTAACTTCATTGAATTCCAAATCTTCAAGTATTTTGTCCTACGCAATTTATCAAAAACATCTCAACTTATAACTGCAACACTTAGAGAAGAGTAAAAGTTTTTGTTACACAAAATTTAGGGAAACAAAATCTCCTGAAGACGATCAGGGAATACATATCGAAACGTCGAGTTGACAACAGGCTCTTTTCAGAACCACCACAACTCATCAGAGAGATTTCACGTACATGGTGTCACCGCAAACTTTACAAGGTTGTTTTCACCACCATGCAAAGTTTCAAACCCCAAACAATTTTTTTATTGATATCCAGGATTGAACAAGTAAATGTAATATCGCACAGCATTGGGATCATAGGTCTAGTGGATGATGGCTGTAATCTTATGTAAACCTTGCCACGAGAGATTGTGGCCGGGTACCATGCAGTCAGCGTATCTTAACCTCACCATTGATTGGTACATATCGTGTTCAATAGTTGAACACTGCAAACATTGAACATTGCAAAGGTGGAAAGTTTGAGGGCCACTGCAGTGTGCAGGCTAGATTATTACCCCCCCCCCCACCACCGAAACCAAAGTGATCAAGGGCGCGGAAAACACAATCATTGTAAAAGTAGAATGGATACCGAGTGACACATTCAACCTAAACGTCAATGTAAAGCATCCCATAGCGGGGCTGAAATTTGGGGGGAAATATCCGCAAGACTGAAGGGCTTGTAGCTCAAAACTTTTACTGGAGACCAGAATTTACTTTTTAAAGACCACAATCAAAATGAGTTGAACAAGCACTCAGAGAAAATCTATCTCATTTGACTCATGTGTAAATGTATTTCAAAACTCAGACTCGTTGTCAACTTTTGTTCACAAAGACAATTACACAATAAGGTAGCCTATAATTATTTAATTGAAAAACACAAGACTGGGCTTGTATGGTTTTGAGTTTACTGGCACGACGCTAAAATCACTGGCCTCGGGCCTGTTGTCCAGTGTTAATTTCGAACCCTGCATAGTGACACCATTGAATCCTTCCAATTGGTAGCATCAAGTACAAACGCACTTATCAAAAACGTCAGGGTTAAATATAAGTTATGAAACAGGGTGTCCGATGATCTCCCTGTGTCAACAAATAAAACAATCGGCATGATGTTATCACAGAGAAGCATCATACCTTAGATAAATATTACCCAACTGGCAATATTACTGAAGATGATCCCGCAATCAAATGAAGATAACAAAGTAACAAAAGCAGACTGGTATGTAAAAGTTTTGGAAAATATATGTACTGTTTTTTAAAAATAATTTGTGTTCATTTATTGATGTTTTAACATGAAAATACACAACCTTGAAAGCCTTGATTTTCATTCATTTGTTAACAAAAAACATCTACATGTAATATTGTTTCTTTAAATCCAATGCACAAAGGAGTTACATGTACACAACCGTGTACACTGATGTACATGTTGGTCTGCCAGACTTCTAAATTTTTCCTAGACACACACTGACACAAGAGGGGGCTATTCAAGTTTTCCAGTCTATCAACAAGTCGGGGCAGTGGCATTCACTCCAATGAGTCAACATCACCTTTATGAACTGAGGAAATTCAGACACAAGAGGGACGGGGTGTTCAACCAGTGTTTCAAGTGACCTGATTTCATTGTCTTGGTGTACGTCTTGACACCCTTGTTAAGATCTCATCCTGCTGAGAGTTCAAATTGTACTTGTCTTGAATCAAACTTTGAACGAACATCAGAAATACTTTTTATTTATCGATTTACTGCATGTAGTCTCAGAGAAAGTGATTTCAAGGTGTTTTTTTTAATGTAATAATAGCAATTTGCATCCAGGATGAAGAATAAGGATGTATGAGATTTTGTTGTGTGATAAGCACCTATGTGTGATAAGCATTTTTTACTCGGTGCTTTCCTAGTAATGCCGAAAAAGTTGTTGTCACACGCTAAAACTAAAACCAACAATTTCACTTTATCTAGGCATGAAGAAAGAGAGACTGCTCCTGTCAACAATCAAATATGTAAGACAGAAAGTATCTTACAATGACATGTTCATGTATACCAAAGATCCACACCAGGCATTTTTGTTGGCATCCTCTTCTCCTTCGTCAATCACCACCAAAATGTTAGACTTAAGGTTGGACTGCCTAACCAAATGATAAGCATTGGTTAATGAGCCTACCAGCGCCAGACCTTCTGAATCCTCCACTTTGGCAACTGGATACACGTAGAAGGATTTGGGACAAATGGAGTTAAAGGTAAATTCTAAAAATATACGGCCTAATGATGAGTGATATGTTCTTGGTCAAATGAATTTGTACCGCAGTTTTTTCTTTATTTTAGAAACTGACACTAGCCTTACTGAAACATTTTTCAGGAACATTAAGATCTTTCTTTTGCGAGAGCTTTGCCCTCGCCAGCACTGAAATAAATTAATCAATATACACCAAAAAGACAATTCCCCCCCCTGATGAACCCAACATTAGCCAGCCCACCTCTGGTATCACAAGAGTCTGATGCAGAATGTAAATATAGTCTTCATTCGAATCCACCGAGAGAACATGTATGACATGAGCATGACCATGTACCCCCCAAAGAAATTGGTCCTAAATGACTGCCTTATGTTCCCGTCTTCCTGTTGAGGGGAAAACTAAGTATTGTGATGACAGATTGAAGCCAGGACCCTATATTGAGGCTTGAGGAGAAGACTATTCGGATTCACAGACTAGACTACCTCCTCCCCAAGCCTGGCACTCCCAACACCCCTCCCACTGTCTTCAGGTTTTCTGTCTACAACTAGAGACTCAACTGACTGCTTGATCAGGAGCTGCATGCAAACTCCTTTCCCTATAGCACATTCTGTACACCCATCCCTGGACAACTGGATCATTCAATCATCTTATTTATCTATAATGATAATTTTACGAAGCATCGCCTGACAAGCTCTATCCCTACATGATATCCATCCCCAACCATCACCCCCCAAAATATGACAGGAGCAAAACAGACGAGCGCCATCAAATAGTTTCATTATGTCCTAAAAGTACCATGACATTGGTATACAGAACTGTTCAGATCAGTATACACACAAATTCCCCCCCCCCCCCCCCCCCCGCAAATGTGTGTGTGCATATGAAAAGAATCGAAAGTGTGATTGACAGACTTTTTATTGTCATGTCAAGAAAGAGGAAACATGTCTGTTAGCATTAGGCCCTATTGATTTTGTAATCATGCCGTTTGTCACCCTGGAGGGAAGCTCAATGCATGCAAAAACATGTCACCCCTGATGCGTCACAGCTACACTGTAGGCCATTGCCTTGGTGCCCCTAGTAGAAATTGAAACTTCCTTCATGGGGGGGGGGGGTGCCCCTTGACAAACACAAAACCTGCACTGCCCCTCCAAGGACAGGACATCGGGCCCGTCACGATGCCAAAAAGGATTAGTGTATACATTTGCAATAGCCTTAAAAAGCGAGATACAGTACTTGTGAAGCACACACACATGCCGCAAAAAGGCAATTTTTTCAAGAATGCATTAGAATTACAAAATAAAACCAATTATGAAGCAGACCCCCCCTTCTCCCCTTCAACAAATGACTGCAATTAAGAAAATGCAACTCAGTACTTCAAAAGCCATCTGCTGAAAAATGTCAATGAGTCAGAGAGAAGGGCCATCATAAAATGTCCAGTCCATCCATGCCCGCCTATTTCCTACCTCTGATTTGTTTCCCATTGATTCAAGGTCTGATACATTTACTCAGAAGTCATCCAGAAAATTACAGTGCATCGTACCCCGGTGACAGGCCCAGTGGAGGGTGTCGGTAAGTGTCCTCGCCAGATCCTGCCTCAATTAAAATACACCGGGATGCAATGTCACAGCGGGAATAATTGAAACTGGGATGAACTGGTGGCTTAACAATTAGGGAACAGTCAAAGAGAAAGTGAGTGTGATTCACAGTGATTGAGACTGTGATGACCTGATTTGTTTTAAAGAGAGAAATTACATCAGAAGTTGACTCTGAAGGTTACTGCAAATGAATGACCCCGTAACAGCGGACTAGTAGCAAGTCTATTTGAAGCACTTAGGACACCACACTGTAATACTCTACATGAAAATCTTACAAGAATCACTGCTATCTCTGAAGCAAATAGCTAATAGCAAGTCCATCAGGTATTATCCTTATTGAAACAGCGAGCTTCATAACTGACTAGTGGCAAGTTTAGCAGGGGTCAATGTGAACATGTACTTTGTAGACTTCATAAGTGACTAGTATCAAGTCTAACTACCGCTGCATTAAAACGCAAAGTGCTGAACCAAGTGGGCGGGCACAGTAGTGAGTGCTGCAAGGGGGTGGGGGTAATCTTTAAGGGCGCTGATCGTAAAATACCTTAGGTATGACATACATTTGTCTACCATCAGACGTCAGAACATTATTGTCCTCCCTGCTCTCCCATGCAACTAATCGTTTCTCACCCGTCCAAACGTTAGATTGCAACTCAGACATTGCAATTAATCGACTCGTGTTCGCACTAAAATCAATGATTGTAAAACGATATTGCCCTTTGGTGCAGCTTTCTGCCGTCAGGACATTTTCTACGTTTGTACATCTGTCAGGTGCTGGTGACGTGTACCGTCCGAGCGTGGATTTAATTGTTGTGCGTCTGCCTGTATGAGGCATGGTGCACCATCTCCAGAAGGCCCCGAGATGGTTGCCTTAAGACAGATTTCAAGAAGCTGTGTACACACCGAGAAAGTCTTACAACTCACACTAAGAGCTAGCTAAGAGCGACAGTACAACACTTGTTTTCATTTAATCAGTATTCTGAGAAGAAACCAAAGAAGCAGCCTTCCCAAGGGAGTGACCAAGAAGTACTCCCACTCAAAGAAGAACTTTCCTCTAACCTTTCCCCAAGAGATCTCATATAAATGTACATTTATAACAAATACAAGAAAGTTGTCATGAGGAATTACTGTCCCGAGTCATGTTCGCTTATACTGCATGTATAAACGGATTTACTTTGTATTTAATTAAACCCAAGGAGACTTCTCTATAGACCATTGTCTGTCATTTCCTGTGTACAGAAATTTTTTTTTTTCCTGTTTCTGCCACGACAATAATGCAGCCATCAACATACAAATAGACAATAACCACTTCTGGCTAAAGATTGGTTACAAAGAGTTTTTCCTAGAGAAACGAGTCGCCTGAGGGTACAAAATATCACTGTAATGTGGAGGTAGCTTGAAAACGTTACAAATTCCAATAATTATGTGAATGTGTTCAACTTTGACATTTTACGTACATACCTGATCATGAGCATGTTGGAATTTACCCTTTAATCATAGCAGGTGACAAGTATAGGTGACAAGTTCAGGCGGCAGGTTAAGCATGCAAAATTTACACACAGAAACACCATCATTTAGCAAAAACAGGTTAACCAATCAATATGTATCATGTATCATACTGGTTGAAACTGGTAACCCTGTAAATTCTTGCTCAGCAGTTACCAGATCACCTGACCTTTGTAATACTCTCTGCTTGGCCAAAGAAACAAGTTTAAAGTTTCCCATTCTTATTGTGTCCAGGACTTCCAGTAAAAAGTCATGAATTTCATTCCCTAAGGGGCAAGGCCAATTTCCCTCAGCCTGAGAAAAGGGCACTTCCACAAGAACATCAGAAAGTCTGTGAGGTCATATTTAAGGGACGCAAAGGCCAAGGCAAGGGCAACAGAGGCACTGACCTCCTCGAAATTCCAGGTGCCCCATACATATACACACTATGTACCCTTTTCAAGTTGCACTATTAAGTTACATACATTGTGGAATTTCACAAACTCTTCAAGCGGGAAACACGCAGTGATTGAAATACAGCCCTTGTTGCTGCAACAACAAAAATCCTGAAAAAGGTCAAGAACAACAGGAAATACAGAGGTAATACAATCATGAAAATACCAACGGTCGGTCATCCCGCCAGGAAACCTGCATACTCAGTTGGCAGTGGAGCTCGCTTGGACACAAACATTTCCTGCCAAATTTCTAGAATTCGGAGATCTATCCAGTACCCTCAAGGATGGATACGACAGTCAGAGAAAGCAGTTCAAGTTTTGGCATGATACCATTTCGAAATTGGAATAATGATGCTTTACAGAGTGCTTATGTAACTCAAAGCCCTCGCTGGCATATGGCTGTTTTGGTTGTTCAAAAAACAGCAACTTTTCAGAAATGACCAAAGAGGCTAGTCCCGCTACAGGTATTTATTTACAGATCCTATAGTAGTACAAAGAGCATGGAAACATGGACTTTGTTTTGGGTACAATTGGAGGAAGGAACAGGCCTACATTTTGGTGAAAGCCTAAAATTGGAGGAATGATAATGAAGTATTATATGAAAGTTCCTGAAAAAATAACTTCTGGGCTTGGGTTTCTTCCTTATTCTAGATCCGGCACCTCCTGGATGTTACATCTCAGGAGGTTTACAAACTCTGCGCTGACAATTCAGGAGATTTACAGACTCTGTGTGCATCACAAGAAATAATAAAATATAACCCTTTTCCCTGCTTTACCTCTGTCAAGAAAATATGAAGGCTCCTGGGGTCGATTTCACAAAACCTA
>CM021527.1:11828381-11838419 GCA_010994315.2 Pisaster ochraceus
TAGAGCGCTCGCTTAGCATGTGAGAGGTACCGGGATCGATACCTGGATCTTCCAATATTGAACAATTTATTTTTTTCAAAAAACAAAAAACAAAAAAGGGAAGAGAATTTGCACATTTTATTCAAAATATTTGTGATAATTTCATGGGGGATTAGCTCAAAGTATTCCGCTCGCTTTGCCTTTTAGAGGTACCGGGATCGATACCCGGATCTTCCAATCTTTTTTCCAAAAAAAAAACCCGGAAGAGAATTTGCAAATTTTATTAAAAAAATTTGTGATAATTTCATGGGGAGCGGGATTAGCTCAAATGGTAGAGCGCTTGCTTTGCATGTGAGAGGTACCGGCATCGATACCCGGATCTTCCAATCTTTAACCATAAAAAAAAAAAAAATTGAAACAGACAAAAAATGTACATTTAATTCAAAATATTTATCTTTATGTAATGGGGGATTAGCTGAATTGGTAGAGTGCTCGCTTTGCGTGTGAGAGGTACCGGGATCGATACCCGGATCTTCCAATCTTTAAACCATTTTTTTCTTCATAAAACATGGAAGAGAATGTGCACATTTTATTCAAAATATTTTTGATAATTTAATGAGGGATTAGCTCAAATGGTAAAGCACTCGCTTTGCATGTTAGAGCTACCGGGATCGATATCCGTGGATCTTCAAAATTTTCAACCAAATTTTCTTTGAAAAGAATTAAAAAGAATGACCGTGTATATTTTTTTGCAAATTATTTCCTTTTACTTGGGGGATTGGCTCAAACGGAGAGCTAAAAAGAAAAAAAAGAACGACAGCCACTTTTTAAACTGAACTAGAGGTCCCGGTATTGAGTCAGCTGACCCAAATTAAACCGAAGTGACGTGTCATGTCCAGCACAGTTTTAATGGAGCTGATGAGTCGTCTACTTTGATGGTCCGCAATTTAATCACAAAAAGCAATTTTTTTACTTTGCAACATATTTTATTCTTCGCTGCTAAAAGTGTGGTGTTAAAATGTACACCATGGGTTTTGTCACATTTAGACACCGAAGAGAGAATAAACATTTACATCATATGTTGTTAAAATAATAATAAATAATAATAATTATTATTTATTATTGTGTTTAAATAACACCAATATGATTTTTTTCACAAAAATCAGTGTTATTTTAACACCCTGTGTGGAAATTTCATTCATGTTTTGATATCTCTAAGTTACGCCCATGGTGTCAATTTTAACACCTTAGTTTTTGCAGTAAACACTAAAAAGTAAAAGGGTTTCTTCGAGGTTTGAGTTTATGGTTTATTAACCCGAAACTTAACAGAAGTCCTTGGTGCGACCATGGAGCCATTGGGTTTTGTAAGTGACAATGTACCGTCTCCTTTGACAGTTGACCCCGGAGAGACACAACGCGTGACGGGTTGGCCATGCAGGAGTCACTCACACACGTACTACATGTACAAACACACACAACGCAGGTACAGTTTACGCCCGTTCGTACACTGTATGCACTGTGTACAATGCGTACATGCACACTATACCCTAGCATCCGGGAATCTACAAATTGCGTTCATTCTGAGTGGACAAAATGGCGGCATCGGGACACACTGCACTAAATGATCGAGAAATACGAACAGAATTGAAGCGCTTAGGCTACAATGCTGGACCGGTGACCGAATCCACTCGGAAGGTTTATCTAAAGAAACTTAGCAAGCTCCAAGCTGAGGAGAAATTAAAGGTGAACTTGCCATTATCAGCCGTTCCAGGTCGTAAATTACTCGGTTTCAGCTCCGATGAAAGTGATGGTGAATCAGCGGGCAATAGGAGGCGCTCCACGCCGGTTGCAAGCAAAGGTTTACGGCGAAGAAGCTTGAAAGCCCGGCCTCAAACACCTTACAACGGGACAGCCGACGGCCATGGAGATACACCTGCAAAGTCAACGAAACCTCCCCCGGAAGGTTTATTGTTGAATTCCAGTTCCAAATCGAAGAGATATTCGACAGGTATGTTGCCGAGTGCAGGTCCTTCAATTGACCGAACTGTCCATCATCATGGGAATGAATCGAGAGCGCGCGACAGCTTCAACTTATTGGCTGGCCGAGATGCAGTGTCTAAATCCAGGGTTGAGCCAACTCCAAGCAAAGGTGAGTTTTCGGACTCTGACGTGGATGAAGAGGATGATGAAGAAGAAGATGCAGATATTAATGATGGGTTGACCGAGCCTCAAATGATACAGACTGCGACAAATTCATCAAAGTACGAAGAAAGAAACAGAAATTCAAGAGGCAGGATGAATGAAACATACACAAAAGACCATGTTAATTCACAGGCAAACGATTTATCATCAACTGGTAACAAGCCATCTGGACTCTGGTGGTCAACAGCCAGACCGTCTCCCCGGCAAAGCCTCCCCAAATCATTAACCCCAAGAACTAGCACCCCGCGCAAATCCAACCGTTTGCGTCTGTCAGATGCCTATGATGATGATGAGGTGGATGTAAGTCAACTAAACGCAGCCCGAAATAACAACAGTAATACTCTTGCCCCATCTTCAAGAAATAACCCCAACTCCAGAAACCCAAACCTCAATCAAAGCAAATCAAGTTCCAGCAAACTTAACAATGAATCGCTTCCAAGTTTCACCAGTTCAAGCTTCCTGAACTCTAAACCCAACCACACACCAAGAAGTCACCCCAATGCCTACCAGCCGGACAGATCAAAATCAACGAGCAACCCCGGCAGTTCTGACCTCCCCAAAAGAGAGGAGAACCTCTATGAAGAATTTGCCACGGAGGACCACTCTGCCTCCAGCCTTGGCTCCAGGATTGGTCACCATGTTCCGATGATCTTGCTGTCGTGTGCCTTTCTTTTCTTTGTAGTTTTGGGGATGGTTTACATGAATGTTGGCACCGAAAATCTAGAGGGTGAGTATGTATGGCTAATGCCATAGTACATATATGTACACGTGTCCATTCCAATAAATCAGTATACATGCCATATACTGGGCCTAGTTTCATGGCTTTGCTTACCGTGGAATTCTGTGCTTACAAACAGCCCATGTGTTTTACAGGGTGCTGGAAGCACAGAATTTTGCGGTAAGCAGAGCCATGAAATTGGACCCTGGTTTCAAACAAGAAGTCTGTGTGCAGAAGCGTGAAGGGCAAAACCTCTTGTATATACATGTAGGATGTACGACTGCATTGCTACCTATTTATTCCTAGAGCTTGTGTAACAACGTTGTAGTTCTACATGGAGGAGTACATGATGTGGTGTGTACATGATGTACAGTCGAGCCATGTTTTGTTTGCATGATTCAAATGGTAAATATTTGGGTCGTCAAATGCTGCTAGGGCCCCTGTCACATTGATTTGATAATGACAGTCATCATCAGGTGTTCAGAAATAATTAATTAGCCGGATAAATGGAATGCACTGGTGACATTTTGATTGCGACTTTGATTAGGGTTTAAATCTTGGCACGCTATTTTATTATTACCTAAACCTGTGAATAATTAGGAGGGGTTTTAAGGGCAAAGACCGGGGCCCAGTTTAATAAAGAGTTGATCTCATAGAGAAAATGTTGCTTCATTTCTAATAATAATGGTATGCAAAAATTAGCTGGAAAACAGTCACAGATGGTATTTGTGGCATGATAGTTTGGCTGGTAGTGGTAACCTTGCTCCGCGGCCGCGCCGGTATAAATTTAAAAAAAATGTTGTGCTTGATAAAACTACTTTTTGTGCTTAAAACAGCTCTATGAAATTGGGTCCTTGCCAGGAGAGTTAATCCTGGACAGGTGTTGGTTCGCTGGAATGACAGCAATACAACAGGGGTCTGTGGGAAATATGTATCTGATGAAACGCTTTGAGTTTGAACCAAACTCAATGGTTTAAGACACACATTGCTTTGGATTGGTTGATTGAAAGAAAAGGAGATACTGTTTTCTTTGAACAGCTACACATGTAGAACCCATGCATTTGATGTCACAAGCTCAAACAGTGCGGTCACTGAGTTTCAAGGAAGACCTACGTGTATCACCGGTTGAGAGTTGTGCGTGGTGTTTACGTGGCTGCATGTTTCCATTGTTTGACCTCATTGACAGTGATGGTGTCTAATGCAGGAGGTCTAATTACTGTAAATGCTGAAGAAGCTGATCAGATTCTGTAATAGAACCATTGCATTTATTGTAGACGTCACAAGTTCCAAACAGTCCCCTCACATTGACATCAGCAATAGCGGCCAATGCAAGGGGTCCATACTCCAACTTAATCCAACCTACATACACTCTTTGAATTTACAAACCTGTATACATGTACCATACATATAGTTGGATTGGAGTAGGATTAACGATTGTTGGGAGTGACACAAGTTTGGGTGCAGTAAACAGACGAAATCTTGAAACTACATTACTTTAGCACTTAGAAATGTCCATGATTTTTATTGACTTGAAATTAAAGATTGACTTCTTTCTGTCAAGAAATCCTAAGAAAGAAGACGCCATTATTCCATGTCTATGACCCCATGCATGTTGGCTAATTCCCAACATTTAAAATGATACTTTATACATGTTGGGTCGCCAACTTAATGATTGTCTGGACTCAGACTGTAATTGAGAATCCTAAGGCCCCCCTTCCTCATCCAAAGACAAAAAAAAGTTATACGGTGCTCTCTTCTGTAAAGTATCGGTAGGGCCTTTATGTACATTGTACTGTATTTGTCGTCTCATGAGGCTTAGTCCTCATGAAAAGCAAACATGTCCTCAGAAAAAAAGAAAAGCTTTGTGATGTATGTTCAAGGAGTCTACTAGAAACAAGTCCAGTGTGCCTCTCCACGAACTTTTGCTTGTCATCACGTGTGCCAAGAAACATTTTCCCCTCAATGAAACTGGGGTGAATTTTCAACTTGGCCAGCTAAGTTTAAGACAACCAGTACTAACATCTACTTGTACTGTCACTGTACACAAAGTACTTTGTGAACTACGTACATCGTAGCACCCCCCTAACAAACTTCACCGAGATTGTAGTTAGCCAATTTTGTTGATGGCTATCATTCCCCGCATGACGGGACATCCCATGCAGAGCACTGACTCAGAAGTGTCGAGGAGTTACCCTCTCTCCTTGGGTCTGAAGACACCTCGACAGGTCGGGTGCGCGCTTCCTTCCTGTGTCACCAGCTGTTGTGTCTTCTCCCCACTGCCTTAATTCTAGTTGCTGATGATAGAAGTTGTTATTATCAATTAATAAAGAGCACCCCCCCCCCCTCCCCATTGAAGTGGACTACCTTCAGCTTAAAAAGGTGTTGACCGAGGAGTTAAAGTAAGGACAGGTACTTGCACTTGCAGGTGTTTATGTAGGGCACAAGGAGTAATGCTGCTTTTCAGTTGTGGATGTTGGATAGGGTTGGATTGTTACGGATACATTTACCAGAGAATCCATGTTGTCAATATGTACTTTGTTCATAAGTGCATAGAATTATTAAGAACAAAGTTATAGGCCTGTCGGGTAGATGAATGGTAAATTGCCGAATGCTTCTATAGTATTACATAAACTAAGGAAGTGTATGGGCTATTACTTGTACATGTACATGTACATGTAGCACAAATAGATTCGCAAAAGCTGTTGAGCAAAAAAAATGTACTTAGCACAGGAAAATTGTGTTTCTAAGCAGAAAAGGATGTACAATAGACCATGTAACCTGTGACATCTCACGTTTACAAAAGACCCACACACCACAGAGCCTGGACTTCCTGCAGGCACGATTTGTACACAGCCCAATGGAAGAAATTCTATGGTGATTGCTCTGTCTGTTTTTTATCAACTTTTGGGGTGAAGAAATGAGAGGCGATTTCCAAATTTTACTTGTAAAGCACCCAGTGTTTCCGCTACCCGTTCAAAGTGAGGCAGCCCCCTCACTACTTTCAGTGACCACCTCGCTCAAGTTTTTTGCCTAGTATATCACCACCTCGCTGCGAAGATTTTTCATTAAGGAAATGCTAATAATAAATGTTTTGTGTGTGTTATTTATGAGATTTAAGACGTAATGTATCAAGAGCTCACAAATTTTGGAGTGTAATATAGAATCATTGCGCATTTGTGTGAACACTGCATTTTTGTCAGTTTGCAGGCTGCCTACATATTGCTTCAGTTGCCCATTTGAATTAGCCCTTCCCATGAAATAAATGCTAATTACGTTCATTACAGACACTGGTTGGCGGACGCCATGTGCACTAGACAGACGCACAAATGCGTCACGCGATGTACATTGTGGGAGGGGTTTAGTGTTACCGCTATTTTATTACCGTCCTCGCTCAGTTCATCAGCCAGGGAAAACACTGACAGCACGCCCCCAGATCAATTTGGTTGGAGGTCAGTTTGCAGCTCAGCAAACTTTTTCTGCGCAATAATTTGCACTTGAAGCATGAATGACATTGAAACCGTGGAATTGGTTAAATATAAAATCTGTTGACAACTGTTGCGTGTCCTTTCACTGACATTGCGTGTAACGAAAGACCCAGAATATATTGCCTTGATCTGTTGTTAAACCTGTTTGCTGATTCACTCTCTGGCTTCTGGCAATTAGGGTTAATTAGTCTTAGGATAAGCACGCTTTGATGGGACTTATTTAGGGGTTAATGGATGGGGGCTGGCCTTTCTCATAACACTGTTGGGCTGACTTGACGTTATCGGTGTTATTAACAATTAGATATATCCTTTATAATTGTAGACTTTTCAGGCGGCCCCTTGCTGGTCAAAAATGACTGAATTCATTATTCATACAATGTACATGTACATTGTACTTGAAATATTATTTCATGGCAGAATTACATACCAGGGATTGAATTTAGATGAAAAAAAACACCCCCCAACAAGACCCTCCGGGCTTGTACAGGGCTAAAATTTTACATTGGACTGCAGTCCCAAGGCCAGTGATTGTAGCATTGTCGGGCCAGTAAACTCAGGATCGGACAAGTCTGACAGTCTTGAGTTTTTTTTCAATTGAATGATAATACATGTGTGTGTACCTCACTGTGTACTTATTATCTTAACTTAACAAATAATGATGTGAAACGTTGACTTTGAGTCTGCTAGTTATCTTTTAATTCTGTCGAATATCAAGGTACACTCACCATGAGACTGGATAATATGGAAAATAATCTTCTCTTTGTGCTCGTTGGATAGACATGTGTATAGACATTGTAGAAAGTTCTTTTCCATTTAGATTCTGGTCATGTAAAATTAATTCTGGTCCAATGAAAATGTTTAGCTACAAGTCCTGTGATCTTGTCATGCTTGTGGAATTTTACCCCAAATTCAAGCCCTGCTTGTACCATGTACATTACATTGTTGTACATGCAGTCAACACTTTTACCAGACCAGATTATTTTTGTACACGACCAGAACCAAAGTGAGAATAGACGATACAGTACAACATAAACTGTTTTTGTTTGAACATAGAACAAGCACTAAGAGAAGATTGATTTAATTTGTTGTATGGGTGACTGTACAATCAATACGCAACAGAATTGAAAGATATTTTATCAGACCCAAAGTCAACATTTGAACATCTTTATTTAACATTAACGGTTGTAACACACGAAGGTATTTTCATTCAATTTCAAAACCGCAAGACTGCCGGCCGGAGTTGTCCAGTCTTGAGTTTACTGTCCCAATGCTAAAATCACTGGCCTCGGGCGTGCCGTCCAGTTTAAATTTTGAGCCATGGACATGTAGTAGATCGGTGTTTCCCCGGTGGATAAACTGAGTTACAATCCAAACTCATGAATGAATCAAGATTTACGCAGCCTGCAAACTGACTAGAATGCAGTGCTCACGCAGATGCGCAAGGATTCCATCTGCATTTTCAAACGGGGAGTTCTTGAGAAGAGGTCAGTCATTATTAAGTACTATGTATTTCCATGGCAAATCTTCACAGCAAGGGTGGTTTATACTGCGAGGTGGATCACTGAAGGTAGGGAAGTGGGCCGCCTCACATTTGAATGGTACCGCCCGGTTCGGGAGGGTGATTTGGTTTGCTTACAGTTAATGTTCAGTACAAAATCTGCCTCTGAGTGCAGTTCCTTCTGGAAATTTATAAATTATAGCCGAACGATGTATGCACACAATGTGTACTGTAGAGTGTAATAGACACGGCATTTTTGTATGCAATGTAATTGCAGTGCACATGGAACATGAAAAAGACATTTATGCTGTAGGTCCATATGCTGCTTTGGAGTTCCATTTGTATGACGTGTAAATACATGCACAGGATCACATTTATTTAATAGTGCATGATTGCAAGGTATCAGTCCATGTGGAAACAGGTACATGAACAGGTGTGCATACACAGGTACATGTATGAACATGTCTGACATAAACAAACTGCCTGTTCCTTACAGTTAGCGAACTCGTGTAAGGCCTGGTGTACATGTATCCAAGTATGTACATTATATATGCAGGCCTGGAATTTCATCTTTGAGGGGACAAGGCCGTTTTCCTTTTGCAAAGGACACTTCCAAATCTTAAAGTCTATGGGAAACTTTTGAAGGGGCACCAAGGCTAAGACCAGGGGCAACAGAGGCCAATGCCTTCGTGACCTCCGTGTAATTCCAGGCCTGTGTATAATGTGTACAATTGGTTGGCGCAATGCAGTCTAACGTCAAAGCCAAAAAAGGCACAACATATTTGCATTTAGTTGATTTCAAGTCTACAGATAAAATGACAGCATTGGTCCTTCAGTATTGTGTGTATTGGCTGAAGCAGTCAAGTGAACTGGACTCAAGCTCAACAGGCTTAATGACACTTTCATCCTTGAACAAGACACTTACATAGTTACTTCTCTTCACCCAGGAGTAAATGGGTACTTTGTGAGGGTAGAGATGGTTTCTTGTGATTATACTTATACTTTGCAGCACAAGCTGTACAGTGTACAGAATATAACTACTCTCCAGGGTGCTGAGATGGAAGGTGGCCCAGTTCCTTACATGTATTCATGATTCGGCCATCTTATGCTTGTCTAGTTTCTAGACTGCATAATACAATGCTCGCAATGCTCATTTTGGTAATCGGACTACAATGTAACTTTGTCAGTTTGTAGAAGCAACCTCTACACTAAGAACATTATCCCAGTTACATAGGCCTACGTGTTCAGTACATTTACATATTATTATAATGTACATATAGGTTATGTCAGGAATGAAAGAGTGCTGTATCAGACTAGCTACACATGTATTTTGTACAAATGGTTGTGAAACTGCGGGTTTTTTATGCGGTACATACATGTACATGAACACGTACATGTACGTCAGCTGTGAATGAGGCAAAGGCGTGTACACGCAAACATCATCACAGCGCACTGCAGTTGCAGTTTTTGTGCTATACTGTAAATGTTGTTTTTACACATACAAGCACATACACAATGTAATGTCATTGAATTTACGGAGGTTAGAAACATTCCCAGCAGTGAACATGATAACAATGGGTATGAGAGTGCGGTCCGATACTGATCTTAATGTTCGCTTGCCATGTTTACAGATTGCATTTTTCAATGGAGTATACACAAAGAGCGCTTACAAGGATACTATTTGCAACAAGCGGTAGGGTTTCCAGTAGGAGAATTGACTTTATAAAAGCAGCCTGGTTCATGAAACTGTAGGGTCGTGAAACCGTGGAACAATTGATGAACTACATGTATTAGACCATTATTAGACCATGAAACCTTGGTTTGGTTACATTGATTCGGGTGTGGGGGAAAAAAACAAGATGGCAGCAGCCAGCACCATGATAAAAGTCTGTCAAGGATAGACTTGGCGGTCGGCACATGTTGGTTTGGTATTTTGAGGACAAGCCTGGCGTACATTGTCTAGTAAAAACTGCTACTGGCTTCATGTAGTAGACACCACCTCTCAACTTGTCGTGTGGGCTACTAGAAACTTTGCAATCTACTTTTCTTTTTCTTTTTTGATTTATTTTGTAGTGAGTGAAGATAACTTCATTTGACCATTAAACTGGTTGTGATCACCTCCATAGTGAATACTACATCAGAAAGATACATTTATG
>CM021527.1:11864965-11880372 GCA_010994315.2 Pisaster ochraceus
GTCAGGTGACAGTTTCAATCAATCTTGGCTTCAATAGAAAAACAAATTGAAGCCTTTGAAAGAATCAATGTCCCAAGAAGTATACTTCCATGGTATTTCATTTTAGTTCTTAACTTTTTATTTTTTTTTGTCTGGTGCTAATAGGGTCAACAAAAAAAGTGTGCTTTGAATTTTTTTTAAATTGGCCGTTTCACAGTAGCACAATGAAGATAAGCATACATGTATGCTGTATGGACAGGCTTGGAATTATACAGAAGGAAGGGAGGGCCTTGGTGCCCCTTCAAAAGTGTCCCCAAAATACACTTTTAAGTTTTGTCCAACAAAAGTGCCTTTCGCAAAATGAAAATTTCCTTGCCCTCTCAAAGATGAAACTCCAGGCCTGCGTGGATAGCAAAAAGTTTGGGTTTTCCAAAATGACAGTTTGCTTTTTTACAGCCTGCCTCTTGGATGTTTATCTATGGTGACACAATGTCATGTACAATCCACCTTCTGTGCAAAGCCTTAAATCCTATACAAGTGTCATGCCTCCCTAGGGGCTGCCATTCCACACATTGACCCCCAATGCCAGAGCAGGTCAATATTATAAATGAACTGGATGTGTGAACAGGGTTTAAAAATAACCAGAGTCCGTCTCCGACGGACTTAAGGGCATTCACTTATGCCCCCGCGAGACCTCCATCCTCCCCCCTCCTTCACTCAAACAATAGCCCCCAGAATACATGGACCCCTCCTGTCTAGCGGGTTACCCTGAACGCACCTGAGGTGGAATGGACAGGGATTTCCTGATTAGATTACTGGTTCCCACTGATCACTGACAGACAGAGGGGATGTATTGCATTGATTCATAGCCCTCCCTCACCTGTTGTGAATATGGCTGTGCCGGCTGGCCTCGGATGAGAGCGTAGTTGGTGACGGTCTGTACAGGTGCGACCAAGAAACCCTGCTCAGGCTGTGTGTGTGTTCTTTTTTTAATGAATGCGAGGGAGAGGGGGGGGGGGGGTTGGGAGAACCGCATTCAAACTCGGATTTAATTGTGCTCAACCTTAAACCCAAGCTATTGGCGTTGTCTAATCGGATTATAATTACAGGTGCTTTGAGTCTTGTATTGTGTCGGGGCATGGCGTTGCGCTGAGTGAAGGGAGCGTGGGTATCGATGAGTTGAAACTGACATATCATCAGTAGTGTGCACTGCGTGTTTATTGACTTGAGTATATTAGATTCATTACATGTATGTGGTGACTGGTGAGGAGAATGTATTTAGAAATGGCCTAATAATTTTAAGGCTAAGTATTGCATTGCTGGTATGGCTCGGTAATTAATTATTCAGCTTTGATAAAAACATAAAATGCCATACAATAAGAAAGTGTTAACATGATTAAATTTGACCCGAGGGCCTTCATTTCCAATACGACTGACTTGACATGAAGTGTTGACTTACTTACATCAAGTCTTGGTTGTCTTGGTTACTGTATGGCGTTGTGGTCATCTGGAGCAACTATTTGCACTTTATTCTCATTGTGCAAAGTCCTGACTTTAAAAAAATAGTTGAACATTTATATATTGGCTTACAAGCAAAACAATGAAGAGGAAAAATACAGAATTTTTTTATGAATTTGGTCAGGTCGATCAAAACGATTTGAATAATTTAAATTTCAAAACATTGATTATTCTGCATGGCCCCTTTTAATATCATTTTTGTAAAATATGTCACTCAGACCATCTAGTATCTAAGAAGAAGAAACAAAAAATAGAAACATGAACAACACTTTTGAGATGGTGCCTACCTTTTTGTAAGGTGCCTGAGCTTATTGAATTAAACCTGCACTCGCAGGTATATAGTTTGCACCAGACTTGATTGTATATTAAGTAAGCTGTTAGCTTAAATTTTAAAAAATCACCAACTTATCTTGTCAATTTCCACTGAGACTGTTGCATGTGTTCTAGTAGATCCTCTGCACAAAGAAAGCGTCGAGCAGTCTCAAAAGAAACGCTCTCTGAGTGGGTTACAGGGTTCCAGTACTTGCTCCCTGATGTGACTCTTCATTGTCATCTAACGTGACTCCTCTCTCCCCCAAATAAAACCCCAAACAAACACCCCCCCAAACATCACATGATCAGCCGTGTCAGCCGATACTCCGATGCAATCAGCCTTGATTTCTGCCCGAATTGTTTGGCTCTTAGTCACTCCCTTCTGTAATTTTATCGCAAAAGTAATTTATCTCTTGACGAACTTTAGAGATGGGAGGGCTTACTTTTTTAATTTCAAACTTAAGTACCTTAATTCTGAGGATGGTATCTGTAGCCCCTAATCAGTTTTATCTCTCCAAAAGGTCACTCTTATCAAAAATAACTTGGGGTTTCACAAAGAGAGGGATTTGAACCAACAACCTCTGGTTTAACTTGTTGGCGCTCTACCAACTGAGCTATCTAGCCCTATCTAGATAAAAATAACAATAGTATTAACTAGTTGTTATATAGCACATTTTACAATACATGCCAATGCGCTTTACATCGGTGCCCTGGTCATTGGGTCAATAACATTCCTGTAATCTTTCTCGGCTCCCTGGGGAGTATAAAGTCCTGGCCTTTTGAAACAATATCAACCTCTACCCTCAGAGGTACCCATTCATACCTCTGGGTGAAAAGAAGCAATAATATAGTCAAGCATCTTGCTCATGGACGCAAGTGTCATGGCAAGGATTTGAACCCACACCCTGATGACTTGACCGCCAGAACTTGGGTCTGGTGGACTGGACCGAGCGGGCGTGCCACGCTACCAAGTCGTCTTTTTACAGTCTTCTGTAAATCACACAATCCAACAAACCTGTGAAAAGCCTGATACACCTGATCCCGTGTAAAGCATGATCAGTTTACTAGTGCAGTCCTCAGTCCATCAGAATTGAATATGCTGTTAGCAGAAAGTTTCCTGAAAATAAACCAATCTTTCCATACTCTGATGAACAAATTTGAAAATCTCCCCGATTCTGGAAACCTTTTGCCCTAATATGTTGAATGTGATTCTAAATATCTCCTTGTTTGTTGTACAAAATCTCCCTGGTTGCAAGATGCAAATGTTGGCAGCTCTGAGTTCGACACTGTTAGACGTTGAAGGGTTGGGGTACGTTACGGTTGGAGAGATACGTGTAGATTTGCCCCGGCCATCCTAGTGTTTCAGGAAATGAAATGTTGATATTCCCAGCCATAATCGATAGCAGTACAGATATTTAATGCAGTGCTGTATTCCACTCAGCATTGACGCCTCCCTTCCTTAGCGGCAGTGCTAACTTCCTTTGTCTTTCTTTCTCGTTATTCTTTTGTTTGGTCACAGCATTTGACAATTTGGACACGGCCATCAAGACCCCTCGCTACACTCCAACGCCGTGTCTCAAGATCAGGAACATGTTTGATCCAACACTGTGAGTCACTTTACCTGTTTGTGTATCCAGTTTATTTTCTGCAAGGCGGAGTTCAGGGGCTGACTTAATCTTCTTATTTTGAGCACATAGTCTGTTAATATGTGAGCCAAATGTTATCAAGATGTTCTGTTTGCAAATTGGCTTCTGACAGATGCTGCCCATTTTCATGTGTTTCACAGTTCACACACAACTTTGCTTTACCAGGGCTTGATTTCACAAAGCACAAAGATTCATCTTAAGATGAGTAGTCAATGTCGCCTTAGTGACTTGTATCGTGACACCACACTTAGCAATTGACATGGATACACATCTTTAAGATCAATCTTAGCTCTTTGTGAAATTGGGCCCAGGCATAATAATCTTCCTTCTGATTTGCAATTTTTTTTAAATTTTTTTCTTGGCCGTTTGAAAAACCAGTAAACTGTGATTGAACAGCCTGGAAAGTCTTGTGTGAAGCTTACACCATGTGTACATGTTGGTCAGCCTGTGTACTTCATGAAATCCTCCTACCAAAGGACCAACTATCAGGCCTGCTTTACACTGAACAATGCCTGTGTAACCAAACCAGCCAAAGCACTATTTTATGCAGGCATGGTATTCTTCCTACCTTAATCTAAACTGAGGTTGTTGTTTTTTTGCCCTCAGAAAAATCAGCAAATATTTTATTAACTAGCTTGAAGAGTCTATAAAAGCATGTTTGCCTATTACAATTGGTCAGCCTTTGTACTCGGTATAATTTTTACTACTTTTTTTTCTAAGGGCCGAATGTCATGCCTGTTAATGTATTCTGTCTGTGACTGTATGCTGCTGTTCGGCAAATTTCCTCCGGTCTTCTGTTTTTGTGCCACGTTTAGAAAACTGGGGAAAAAAAAATAGTACACAAAGCTCTTTGTGCTACTAAAAGCACTTTTTATTTTGCAGTCACAATATTGTGTGTCTGATTAATATTTACTCCGCAAAAGTTATCAATAACTGAGAAATTTCCTTGATATTGGCAGGTTTTATTGATTACCTCTTGATCAAGCACAGTCGATGGGTTGATTTGGAAAATTAAATGTCAGGGAACTAAAGGTTTTGAAAGAGTACTTATTATTAGTGGTTTCTCGTAGGCAAGAAGGCTCCAAATTTGCAGAGGCTATACAAATTTCAGCTTTCCACTTTTATCAGAAGTGAAAGTTTGGTTACGGTGTCTCATTACTTGTTCCATTTTATCCCTTCGGCCTTTTCTTAATCCAATATCCTTCTGGAAAGTACTTCAAGGGGAGGAATGGGTGGCGTCCAAATGGCTACGAAAATAGAGTCAGCTGATACAAAAAGAGCTCAACAACTTCTGTCTTTCGGCTCGTTCTGTGCCCCCTTTTTGTCCTTTTTTTCTAAATCCGGATTGCTGGGTTCAATGGAAATTTCTTGCAGCCGATTACATTTTTATCGACCTATAAATTCATGTTCATAAGGAAACCTACAATTACTGTATTCTTGTTAGTCTAGACGTATACCAGATAACACCATTTTGTGGTCCTGTTAAATGATGTTTCAGTTTCTTGAAGTCATGAGGTTTTTTTATGAAGTGATCTAGGATGTTTGTCAAGGACTGAATAAATTACTTGATTTCCTGCTCCAATCGTTTTGGCTCCATCTGATGTCTGAAGTGGATGTGTGCATTTTTCAGCAAAATCAGCCATTTGTCATCATTTCTGTAGTAGTATTTTTTTTCATGTCAGCTGATGCTTGGTTGTCGCTTGGGCTGTGGTTGCTGCTTGGGCTGTAGTTGCTGCTGGGGCTGTGTTTGCTGCTTGGGCTGTGGTTGCTGCTTGGGCTGTAGTTGCTGCTGGGGCTGTGTATGCTACTTGGGCTGTGGTTGCTGCTTGGGCTGAAGATGCTGCTTGGGCAGTGGTTGCTGTTTGGGCTGTGGCTGCTGCTTGGGCTGTGGCTGCTGCTTGGGCTATGGCAATAGTGCTAAAGCCAGACTTTAGGTCTGACCATGCTCCTTTTTCTAGAGTTTTTTTTATTTTAGTTGTTTTTTTTAGAATGCACTGAATATACTTTGTCCATCGGGTATTATAATATTTAGAAAACTAAACTTATTATTTGTAATTTGTTTCACTGTTTTCAAGAAATTACATTGTGCATAAACTAAAGCTTTAACAATAGCAAGGTTCGATGATCAGTTTTCTATTTTGTTCTGATATCAGGGAAGCAGACGGTGACTGGCATGTGACAATAGAAGATGCCATACTGGAACGATGCGCGGACAATGATGGTATTGTTCATGTCGCCGTGGATAGAACCTCCAGAGAGGTAGGTAGAGCGGTGATTATATTACAAAGGAAGCAACCCTCACGGAGAAGTCATCAATAACCTGACCCGGGTGGAGGTCGATAAGAGACAGAGAAATGTCAAAGTGTCACAGAGTTTGGGGAGCGTGATTTGTTCAAATGAGTGCACATAATGAAATGTTTCCATCAATCTGAAAGTTTAGTGGAACGGGATGCAGGGATACGAGCTTCGGAAACCTGCTTGGGGCCACATAGATTTTTGTTCTACTTCACTTGCCAAGAGTGTGTGTGCGAATCAAGAGAGGAGGGGGGGGGGGGACATGGGAGAGAAATTTAGATTGAAAAAGAAGGATGGGGGAGCTTGGGTACTCTGGTGGGTGTTTGTTTGCTGCAGAAAAGATTGAGCTGTTTGAATTATTAGTAATAATAGTGTTCATTAAAGGTATTGTACAGGATTGATGGAGCTGACAAAATATTCACAGACAGTGGTAGTGTTTTGTGTGATCAACCATAATTATTCGTGAAAGAACAAACCTGTGAAAATTTGGGCTTCTTCCCTTGTGTGAGTCAGGAGAAAATAGTGGAAAAACCATGCATAATTTGCAGCAGGTAAACACATTGTCCTTAATTTCGGTTGTAACAACCGAAAGCAGCAGTTGCATTTTTTTAAAAGGATTTCAGATACAGCTTTCTTGAATATGAGTTCACTTCAGAGGAAGTATTTCACAGAACAAAATAATTCTAGTGTGAACTTCATAATCAGTGAGCTTTCAGACTATACAGAACTGCATAGACTATGATGAGAGTGGAACTAATTGGCTGAGCATCCCTGGGCTTCAGAATCTACTTCTGTTAGTGACACAAAGTAAGTCGAATCACTTGTATGAAGGTTACAGCCAAAAACCAAACTCAGCACCAAAGGGAAAAAAGGGGCAGCTTTGGCCGGTTCATCAGTTCATGGTTTGATTAAAAGCTGCCAGGAAAGTGCAGTGTTTAACTTTGCCTGTCAGGCATCCATTGCAAAGTGATCAACAATATCTGTTTTTCTTGTGATTCTTTAGGGCTGTGTGTATGTGAAATGTGCCACACCGGACAGTGCAGGCCAAGCGTACAGAGCACTGCAGGGAAGCTGGTTTGATGGTAAGTAAAATGGGCAATTCAACAGTCACTGCAGAGGTCCGGAATATGGGCTTGATTTCATAGAGCCGCTTAAGCACTAAAAAGTAGCTAAGCACAACAAAATTATACTTAACCATAGTGAGGTTACCGGCCAAAATAACATTTCTCACGCACCATCTTTGACTGATATCCTGCTCATTTTTTGTTGAGCACAAACTGTAATATTTTTTGCTTAAGCAGCTCTATGAAGTTAAGCCCTTGTTGGTTGTAAGACTTTTGTGTTGTTGATATGTTGACAAATATTCTGGACAGGGAAATTATCATCATGTCAGTGCGAAAACAATGGGAGTTTGAAAGAGCACAAATGTCACGTTTTGCTGAGACCGTCCCGGATGGACACATACAAACTTATGGCGACCAAGATGCCATGTTATAGCATGGAGCCTCTCTCCTGTTTAAGATACAACGACGTTACAAAGTTGAGATCAAACGTTTCTGCACTAAACCCAAGAGACAAAATTCATCCCAGAAGACCTGATTTCTGATTGATGTACTTGGAGTGGCAGGGCCGAGCGGTCTTTTTTTTCAGGTAGCTGCTGGGAAGGTCTGGAATGGTCTACCAAATTCCATCAGAGCCATCCAGACAACGGAAAATTTCAAAACAGCCTTGAAAACACATCTTTTTAAGGAACATTTTTTCCTAATTCCGCGCAGATTGGGATTACTGCTTATACTGCTGCCGTTTTTATATTATGCAGCATCCCATTTTCACCCTTTCGTGTTTGCGCACCACTGGAAGACATCCGCAGAGGAACTTTATTTTTTGGAGCAAGCGCCATGAGCACTTTCGTGGATACCGTCACTCTAGAAGACATCATTATTATTATTTATATTAGTGCACCCGGACTCGCATTCTGGTTTTTGTCAAAGTGTGGGTTTGGTTCTCGGTCATGGCCCTTGTGTCCTGGAACAAGACACTTCAGCATGATCGCTTTTTTCCTTCGGACGGGATGTACAGCCCAAGGTCATGAGTGTGTTGTGTAGTGCACGTAAAAGAACCCAGTACACTTATCGTTAAGAGAAGGGGGTTTGCCCCAGTGTTTCTGGCATGGTTGGCAGCATGTTGCACCACATCACCTTGCAAACCCTTATACTAGGTGCTTTATACACAGTCGACTCTCGATATAACAAGATCCCTGCGACTGGCCAACTTGCCTCTTTATTACATGAAAGTTGTTATGAGAGGACAGCAAAAAAAAGAAATACAAAGCAGAAATGTAACTGTTGTTTATAACTAGAGTTGACTGTAAATGGGTCTTATACTTCATAGCTTTGCATAAACTGAGCACTTTAAGATGCCAGTCGGGTGTAATAAAGCACTATATAAGAACTGCATATCTCTATTATTGTTCTGTATTATAACTGCCTAAATAGTTACTCAATTGGACCTTCCAGATTGGTTTGGCATAGTTTCTTCAATGGTCCAGTTTGTGGTACATTCACGGTCATGCGATGCATATATCGTCCTCAAAATAGAATTTCTCCACTTTTTAAAATTTTGGGGAGGCTGGCTGCTTCCTTTAGATACGGAGTTTAAAGCTCAAATCTTAAAGATCTGATGAGAAGGCAGGGAGGACACTCGATATGGAACCACAAAAGATTAGGGGGTCTTTCCGTTTCAGCGTGCCACTTGCTCGGATAAATGGTGCCGTCGGTCCCACCCAAAGCATTAAACTGTCTGGACATGAAATACCACAAACCACGAGAAAACTAGGGTTCAACGCAAACTTAGTTCTTCCTGGCATATGAAGGCTGTAGAAATGAACTCTTTATTTACATTGGTTAATATGTCAAGACAAATAGTTTGGGTTGAAAATTTTGCAAAGCATAACACCGTTTGATGTTATTTTTTGATGGAAAATGTCAGCACTTAATTCGATAAAGTTTCCATCCGACCCAGAAGTAAAATTGTCTTCTTCCGAAAAACAATATTATGCAGTAATATGATGTTATTCTTGCATTGGAGGTGATGAACAGTTACATGTATATTACAGCAGGACTGTTTTCATGGTCGTAGCAGGCCTGTGGCTGTACATGAACTCTAACACAGTTACCGTATGTACGCACTCTGGATGCCACATCACAATGTAATAATGACGTCCTTTGGGATGTGAAGGCCAGCGCAGGTGTGTGCAGAAACTGGGTGAGAGTTCATGATTCCATGTACAGCCACAGGCCTGCTGTTATCATGACGGCAGTTTCCCTTTAAGCTTTCCCTTTAAGCTTTGCCATTTACAGAATTTTGGCCGGTAACCAGCCGGTAGCAAGTATTTTTGCTTACAGGTTTTCTGAAATTGGGCCGTGGTGTAGAATGTGGACTTTGTAATCAGAACAGTGCTTTAAACCCGTACGTCGCTGTAGGGTAAAAACCAAAATGAATGTGCATAAATTGACATACTTTCTCCCTTCTTCTTTTACTTTCAAGGGAAACTGGTGACAGTGAAATACCTTAGATTAGACCGTTATCATCAGCGCTTCCCATATGCAGTCAACTGCAACACACCACTGAGGCCTTCCAATAACCTCAAGAAATCTCTCTCTCATCCTGGCCGATCGACTTCTCTGGAATCATCATAGGGTCAAAGGGCAATTCAGTCAGCCCTCTCCCCCCCCCCCCAGGCCAGCGGTCATTGTTCTCAAATTTGCTGTGCCTGTGGTGGAAGCCGTAGTCAATGTTGTTTGGCATACGGTCTTACTCTTATTGTTCTTTGGTCTGGGTGTGGACAAGGTGCTCGACCTCGGAGGTTTGTGTATCCTCTGTAACTGTTACCCACTCTGTGTACATTATATCCAATGTTTGTTGTGTTGTTTGTTTTTGTTGGGGGCGGGGAGGTAGTGTATATCATCAAGACAGGGTACCGGCTCCCTGGTGCCGGTTATCTTCATGCTGCTTCAATTGATAAGTCATGTGGCTTGTGTCATGTGACTTATATCATGTGACTCACGGTGGGAGATGGCTGCTTAGTAAACGACAGCACATTGCAGACTACCCCCAGAAAGAGGCATGCCACACGTTTCTCTGTTTCATCTCTCTAGAGTTGCTTGGCTTGGTTGGTCCCTTGTGTGCATGGATCATACTGTGGGGATACAGGGGTCCAAAGGAAAACACAAACAGTTCCAAAATTATTCACAAGCATAAATACTGGTCAGGTGGCAGTAGGGTACACTTTGTTGAGTAATAAATGCCACCCCCAGAAGTCAGGTATTTAGGTGCCTTTTTGAAACCACAATTTTGGCTTGTGCCCAGGCTTATGCGCAGTTGGTCTGTTTGAAGCCACGTACCCGACAGCAGACATTTAAAAAACAAAACATCTGACGGCACCTCAGCCGGAGCCCAAGCTGTGGTTTTAAAACGTGTCAAAGTTCATCTCCTGACATCACCACAGTCCGTCATAATGATGGAGCCCTATTCAGTGATAAGGGGTAAGCCCCAGTAACAAACGATGTAGTATATCTTTTTTTCGGTAGCATGAATCAATTACTTGGCATAAAGAACCAACAGCAAGCATCTACGCCAAGCTGACATTTTTGAAGTATGGCGTAAACCCGAGAAGCAATAGTGCCAAGGCCCTTTTCGAACCCACTGCTTTTGGCTTGGGCTCCAGCCGTGGTTTTGGAAAAAGGGCACGCAGTGTGTCAATTCCTGGAAATATGTTTCACCACTCTTAAAAAGAGTACCTCGGTGGAAGTATAGAACTTCGTGGGTACATTTACTCCTGTTGATATTGAACATTACTTATAAGTATTAAATTGTACAGATTTGTTTTTCTTTTTTTCTTTTCTTTTTAAAGAAAACTATTGAAAAGTACTTGTCGTAATGTTTACGTAGAATGTACAAAGAGGGAAACTCATTGGTCATAATATGTGAAGGGTGCAGATTTACAGAAAGAACTAGACAGTGATTGTAAGGTTGCAATTAGTGTGGGTTTGTGTTTTTTTTTTTGAAAGGTTGTTAAAGAGAGCACAAATTGGTTATTGGAAACACAACTAAGCAAATTAAGGAAAGTAAATATGTCTAGCTTTGGAGATTGGTCTTTTCTTGTGCTGTACTTTATATTTCTTTGGTGAAGACTGTGTATGGAACTCCTATCCCCATTTTGAGTTGTGTATACCTAAAGCACATGGGTCTTTAATCACCCTGCAACCATCATGGTCTGGTTTCCAGTGCAATCATGTAGACCTTTATCATGTGGCCGCCATTTTGGTCATGTACCCTGTATCCAATAAAAGTAATTGGTGCTAATTTTAATTGTACAAAAGGAACCAGACTGTTTCTCCTTTCAGCCTCTGTTTGCTTACATTGATTTGAGTGGTAGAAAATCAAGATGTCCGCTCCATGATGAAGGTGCCTGGCGTGGCAGATGAACCTTGACTCAGTAGCTGGTAGCTGTTTCCTCCGACAGCATTTCTCATTAATTAGTTCCTCTGCCCATCTGAGGTCACAGCACGTGCTAACAGGGAAGACGGCAGGGCTGTCAACTCTCCATGATTCTGCAGAAAGGTTCCTGAAAAATAAACCAATCTTTCAATGTTCTGATGAACACATTTGACAATCTCCCTGGTTATGAAAACTTTGTCCATATCATGTTGAATTGCAAGTCCAAATATCTGCCCGATTGTTGTACAAAATCTCTCTGATTGCAAGATGCAAACGTTGGCAGTCCTGAGGCTGTTCGCTTCTAGCGTTGCCTGTAAACTGATAACGGACTCCCAGTTTCAATGGATGATGGAGTTGGCTTGTAGGAAGAACATTTCAGTTTTAACCCGTCTTGATCCCCATGCGTTACTCAAGATCTGCAGTAAGGGTTAGCCCATATTGCTGATGTAGCTTAATGAGACATTGATCACTTTGTTTTCTGGTGTGGGGCACTTCAGTCTGGCAAATAATGACGGACATCAACCTCTACCTCTACCTCTGAACGTAGGTGGTGTTCCTTGAAGTTGTGCCCCACAAGTGAGGAGGGCAATTGATCATTAATCCCCCGTGGCCAATCTGAAGTTGGGGGGAAGGGAGTCAGAAATGGCAGACTACATTTTTTTCTCTCTGTACTTCTGCACTCTGGACATGTAACCAAAGACTGAAATACAGTCCTGTATAATTGTGTACATAGCATTTTTAGTGGATATAACGTAGAATTCTACTTGAATCTGTAGTGTAACTAGAGTCGATGGACATGATTCCTTAGGAAGTCCTCTTGCAGAGGTTTGGGTGGGTCTTGAAACCACCTGCTTTTGTTGAATATTCAATTTAATTGTACACTTAATTAGGTGATTAACTCATTCTAGAATTATGTTATTCTATAATTTTTTTCTGGAGAAATGCATTGTAACATTTTATTTTTTTGATAGATTTTCTCTCTTTTTTCTCTTTCTTTACGTTATCTTCAAAAATACTGCTCGTTGTCTCCGATGTTGCTGGGAGACGGGTTATAGCGCCCTCATATGCTAATAGCATTTGGAACAAGCGATAGATTAATTTGTATTTGTTCAGCAATGTTTTCTCCAGTCATGTATGCCACAAATACTTCTAACCGAAAGGACTTTGCGATGGAGTTTCCAGTTGCAATAGAGTGAAAGGCGACGCCCCATGCAAAAAACAGACACTTCTCGGAATAAGGGTAATGCCATTAAAAGTGAAAATAGCCCCAAAACGTCGGCCATGATATCATTGTGAAGTGATATTTTAAACATTCTATCAGCCCAATTCACCTGACGTCACCTAATAATTTTTGATTAGTGCCATTGTGGGAGTCAGTGTTCCTGTGGTTTCATCTCCACTACCTTATGGAGACTGAGAACAAAACAGAAATGGGAACGCAAAAGGTCTCCATAGGGGAACTCAAAAGACGGGGGATCTCCACAAGGAATTTTGTAGTACAAAGTACATGGGAGGTTTTTAACTACAGGGACAAAGGAAAGAACAAAAGACGTCTCCACAGGGATGTAAAATAGAATCTGTGTTTTGTACAGTGTAGTGCGCACTTTAGGTAATGCAGTGTTTACACACTTACCATCATTTTTACATGCAATTTGACTCCCAGGTAGGTGAGTGTGGCAGAACAGTAATCACATGTGACACTGGTGCAAGTAGTCAATATGCCGAGAAAGACTTGCCTTATAAGCTTTATTAGGTGTTATTAGCAAGATCTTATTCTCATGTATTTGATGAGGAAAACAACAGTTTTGAGTTATGGCAGGAAGTGTATGGTTTTGGCACGGAAGATCACCAATTAATGCTATTATAAAAGACATTGTACAACTCTATTAGAATCTACCAAGACCTCTAAATTACCCCCCTCCCTCCCCTCCCCCACAGTTCGCACCCCAGTTCAGTCCGACAAATTTTGTGAGCTGTTTTCTCAAAAACATTTTGTGCACTTTCAGTGAATGGCTCTTATTATGACTTTTTACATTTAGAACTGAACAACCTATCAGAAAACCAACGATGTACCACCTCATGGAGGAAACCATAGAAATTGGAGGGAATGTACATTTTTTTCTCCCAAAACCAAATTTCATCTGTCGGTGGAAGTTCACATTCATGGTTCGCATGTTTTGAACATTTAGACTTCTAATTCGTCCCCTCCCTGCAATTGGACACAATCTTCTTAAAATTGTAGATGTGGAGACGGGCGGGGGATGTGTGGAGGGTGGGGGGGGGGGAAGAATAATCGTGGTTTGAAACTTGGAAAATAGGTGTCAAACATAGTTCATTCCATGATGGTACTAGCTGTAATTAGCAAGATGGTGGAATTCAATTCAACGTTTCGCTACTGTTCTGTCACCATGGAGGAGAGGGGCGGAGTTCACGCCTCCCAAATTCGAAACCCACACCTGAAATAAGTTAATTTATTGTTGACATTGGGGAATGTGGTATTTTGTTACTTGGCTAGGTGAATACTGATGGCGGAACTTTTAATGAAGTGGTAAAACCACTTGGTATTTGTACGTATTTTGGACAGTGTTGAGTTGTCGTAGTTGTTGGTGAAAGCTTATTTTTTTTCAGGGATGAAGATCCCCCATGGGGACTTTTTGATATTATTTAAATAAGTTTTTGTTCGGGTTGGATTATACTTATAAGATAAATGCATGGATAGTTTTTTTTTCTTTCTTCTGCACAATGATTGGCTGTCAGTTTAACTGATTCATTTCTAAAATAATTTGCTGGGTGATGATGAAAACAGCCGTTGATTTCAGATCCCTGCTGTAGTTTCAAATAGTCAACTGCACTGTCTCGACTGTTTAATGAGTATCAACGTGAACCCACCTTGAGCCCATTCACGTTGGAATGTTGTACATAAGCTTGAAGTATTACAATTTGAATATGTCACGTGTCACATTGTGTTTGGTAAGTTACCCCAGCACTTGTTTTTGTTTTTTGTTTATGAACTAATGATGAGTTGTTCTGTGTTTAAAAACTGTTTACGGTACTGTATTTATATTTACTACTAATAAATCAAATACATTTAGTATTAATAAACAGTTCAGTGTCAAGTTGTCTGTTCTTGTGCGGGTGTTTTTGTTTGATGGCTAAACTCCATTAAAGGCAGACGGAAACTGGGGGGAAAAAGGCTGTCAAATTTGTGCAAATGTTTTCTAAAGTAAGAGCAGCAAAACACTTCGGTTCAATCTGTGTGACCCTGGAAGGCAGGCTCGTACAAAGGTCAACGTAGCAGTTACCCAGGCCCAATTTATAGAGCTGCTTAAGCATACAAAATAGCTAAGCACAACATAATTTTTCTTACCAGAAAAAGGTTACCAGCCTAAGTACCATTTCACATGTACACACGGTGACTGGTGTCCTTCTCATTTTGGCTTAGCAGAAACTTGTTAAGCACAATTTTCTGCTGAATGAGCTCTATGAAATTGGGTCCTGGATAGTGAGCTTTGGAACGATGTAGCCATCTTGTTTTCCTTAGTATTAAATACTGTGCAACCAAACCGAGGCTTGCAGGAAAACAGCCTGGTTCCTGACCTGGTAATTTGATTGTTCACGCAAGACATACAAACAAAGTTTTCTAAAGTGTTTTGATTTTAAGCTTATCCAGTTTATACGACCGCACCCCCTTTTTAAAGCTGGAAATTAGAAGAGCATACAGCGGGACGCGTTTCCGAAGCCCACCACATTGCTTTGGGGAAGTCTATACATAGATACATCCCCTCATCTCAAAAACAACCTTTACGGTTTGTCGGTCACGTTTTCCACTAAAAAGACTGACATTATTGAGAAATACTTTCTTTTCCTTCTCAGGGTTTTTGTGCACTTGTATTATGTCCTTATTTCGATTTGGCATATCGAAATAAAAAACTGATATCGAGGGCCAAATTTCTTGCACGTGATTATTATCGCTCTGGTAGGACCTACTGGTATATAATATGTACTGCCTTGTTTGTATTGGTATCAAGGCCCGGAGGTTACAAGTCGTATAATGTGGTGCAAGGCTGTCCCTGTGAGGTAGTTTCGGAAACGCCCTTAGGACTTTATTTTTAAGAAATGAGGTGTGTGTGTTTGTGTGTTGGGGGGGGGGGGGGGGGG
>CM021527.1:11880382-11891594 GCA_010994315.2 Pisaster ochraceus
TTCCAAGATCGTTGCCTTGAACTACTCAAACGACAGAGGGCGTTATGCATACTGCCGTTCGTGTGGATGTTCCATTGGATATCCAACTGAAAAAGGTTATTTCTCAATGTGAAAACTCACAATGTACATATTACTACATTGTGTAAGGTTCGTACAAATCTTCCAGAGAAACCCTGTGCGAAAGTAGCAATTGGGGACCTTAACAGTCACCATTGCTCATTCCGATTGCAGCAACAAAATAAGCCCATTGAACGTGCACACGAAATCACCCACAAAACTGTTTTTACTATTTGAGTTGTTTTTACTCAAAATAAATATGAAAATTGGACTCTCCCACAAACAACCATCCCTTTATTTACTTACAAAATCCACACCTTTTCCCAGATGGTTCATTGGGGACGCCCTCCTATTGACCCCTTGCACAATGCGCATGATACACGCGCCTGCCCTGTCCGGCATTTCGGGAGTCAAATGTACGAAACTGACTCCCAAAATGGTGGAAGTGGTAGACGCGCATTATTATTATTATCATTATTATTATTATTATTATTTATAACACAACGTACAAAATTACAAGACAATACAAAATCCAGATGGGCTTGGAGAAACAAAAGCAAATTAATTACTGTGGCCCGTAGACCTGCCACCCCACATCTGGTTGTAAAAACAAGTGGAGTAGATCAAACAAAACAATTTATGTAAATAAAACAGTGTACATCAAAGGGTACCTTAAATAAAAATAATAAAAATAAAACTAAATCAATATTTGGCGGAGGTGCGTTCCGCATCGTGCAAGGGGTCGATAGTTGAACAATCTAAGACAGCCTTCGATTTGAGATTGATTTCAATGTTTCTTATAACTTCAAAATAACGCACATCTCCTTTTCTGTTTTGGTTGACGTGGCGTTCTCCTCTTCCTCTTTAAAAGTACAAGTATTAGCAGACAGATCGAGACCCGCCCTCTAAGCAAGCATACAGTTAGCTGAGCCGATGGTGGGCGGCTGTTATTTTGACAGTAGGGTGATACTCCTTTACTCCGAGTCATGAATTCACTGAATGCAGATTGCTTACTATTGAAGTCAATATATCACACAATCAAGAAAGATGACAACCATACATTTTGTTTTATGCAGCAACGTCTCCTGTGACCTGCAATCTTAGGAACAATTCATCAAGCACAAACATTGGAAAGTCATGCTTAGTAAAAATTGGTGACCAGAGTCGAAATACTGTAAAAAATATACATTACACCCTACTGGTTCCCCGCTCATGTCAGGTTAGCAAATAAGTTTGTTAAGAGCAATAATATTCTTCGTATTAACTGCTTCATGGAATTGGACCCACTATTCGTACCTACACAACCGTGACCGCACTACTAAGACAGCATTGCCTGAGGACCAATCAAAACCATTATTTGAAACTCCATCAGACAATGCACGTGTTTGGTTTGTTTAGTTTTTTTAAAACATACATGTATTACAGTCGCCGTTTTGTGCATAGCGCTACAGGTGTTACCAGCGCCAGTGGACTAGTGGAATGTTAGGATTAAAATGACCGCCGGGTTCAACTCTTTTTAATGGAAAATTTGGGCGGAATGAAACTAGAGAAATTCCCCAGGCATTGGAGGCAACAGCGTAGCAGTTTCCCAACAGTTCGTTGCCAGACGAGATCAATGGGGGCAGAATTGCCGCAAATGTCATCACGTCATGTCGATTGAAACGTACCTGATCTCCGCTACTACACGGGATGTGATTATACCACAGCGCGCACACGTTTATACACAAATCATTGTTACTACTGTTGTCAAACTGAGGGAACGGTGTGTCCTGAACCCCACGTTTTGTTTACCATGGAATCAGACGACAACCCTGGATAAAAGCTCTGGAATATAGTCCAAAGACTCCAGGAAGGAATACAGTATTTTCTTTGTGACCAGGATGCAGTTTACTGGCTGAGTTTGGGTGAAAATAATGCCTCGGCCGCCACCGCAAAGATCGGCATCCCTGCCCACTCGTTGCCGGTCCGACATCACGGAGAGTGTCGCTCTCCAGCCGTCGGTGTCTTCCCCGTTGCAAGGAGTGAATCGCCCCGCCCGTAGTCCCTTCGAGCGACGGTACACACCCATCAGGCGCCATGGTGGAGGGGCGTCTCTACGGAAGGATGGCCGACGTGTACCGTTGGACTACACCATTCGGAGTGGATATAAGAGTAAGTTGAACTGCTCGTCTTGATCAATTATTATCCATTTCGTTGTATATCCGACAACCACTTTACAATGACAAGAACATAGTAATATCTTGGTATTTTTGGACACAATGAGTGAACAGGTGGCGGTCGTATTTCCCATCATGACTAATGTTGCCCCAATAAAAACATCACGACGTTATAACCTTTGTTTATGTGAGTGTCTCAACTTGTGATAAAAGTTTGCACGGGCCTTGACCCCAGTGATCTACATTTTGCAAACAAAACATTTTAAAAGCTTGTATTAACTTTTCGCAATTAAGGGTTTAGGGAGCTATAATATGTAATTCTGACTGATTGAATAGTACAACATGTTTCAAAATAAATAGAAAACATTAATGTGTAACCATAAAAACGTCCAGAATATTTGGAGCTTACTGTGAGACCCAGAGACCATTGTGTAAAACTGCAGGCTTTGTTTTCAGCCGCCCAGCCGGCCATAATTTCATTTCTGATAAAGCACCAAATGACAACAACCTGGTTGTATTGAGTTAAAGGCAAATACCACATGTCACAATACGCAACCCTGTAGGGAAAGCGTGCGACAGCTGACAGGGCCGAGCAAAGCACTAAATTATGTAGGCCAACTGCTGTCTACTTTATCTCCAATAATCGAGTCAATACTAGCCCATTTACTATTAATATATAAATATATTAATCCTCAGAATTTACGTTGTTTTGGTGTGTGTGTGTGTGTGTGTATATAAGTGTGACAATAGCACAGGCCAGCTGGTGCCTTCATTACAGTGCATGTATACGCGGCTTTCCAAAATCAATTAACGCACTTGAAATCAACCTGGTTTGCACTGGTAGTGATTATTTTAAGGCAAAATAGGGCCTGTCAAAAACTATGCCACAGGAGTGTTGGGTTTTATATGATACAGGAGTCGAAAGCTTCCCCCACTTTACCATGAAAATTCGTTGGGTGCCTGAATTTGTCTACTCAATTTAAATGCAAACGACACCGACCCGCATGATATAAAACTAGTGATCGTTATGCTGCAGAGTTAGCACGTAATTAAAGAGTTCATGTTGTATTAAGTTAGTTATTAAAATTGTGTCCCAATTGCGACTGCCAGCAGTTTTAACACATAGTCTACTTAGGGGCTAGGTTTGTTTGATTAATTGTTATATGAACGAATTTCAAGTAATTTATATCCCGGTCAAACTTCATGCAATAGGAGCACTGCTTAAAGCAATAATTAGCAACAAGACAACATTTTCTATTTTTTTTGCTACACCCCCCCCAACAAAACAAAAAACACTTGGCAAATGTTTTCTTCATTTAAAAGTTCTCGGCAACAGACTGGCTTGACCGTGAATTAGAATGATGTCTAGAATATTGGAAGGGGAAACAATCGAATAAAAGTAGAAATCGCAAGAAGATGCACTAAGAGAGGAGTGAAAATAGGTCATGCCTCCGGCGGTCCGTTCGCAGATTTTAACAGAATTTGAATGAGAGGCCTGTCTCCATTAAATCATGCATGAAAAAAACAACATAAAAATCACTTTATCAAGATGATCGATTCACGTTAACACAATTCTGACAACTTGACGAAAATATTGAATTGTTAAAGGGAAGATATACATTTGGTGATCACTCTTTATTAATGGCAACAAAAACTTATATTGGTTAGAGGCCTACAGCAACTTTTGATAATATAAAGCATTTTGAGAATCATTTCAGTTTGAAGTAAGTTATTTATGGAAAAAGATCTAAGTTTTGATCCCCCAAAATTTGAATCTGAGAAACGTTAACTGTCAGATGCGTTTCTCAGATCGTGTATTCCATAACAGTTAAGGATTATTCTTCCTGCGTGGACATAACCGCTCCTGGTTTTCGGTTATATCTCAAAAACGCTACCACCTTTTGCAATGAAAATTTCACAGGTTAGTTTTGTTGTATATTATTTACATTTGTATGGGATTGAAACATTCGAACGGTTCCAAATACCAAAGGTATGCTTTTTGTTTACACACTCACATTCCCAACAAATGCATCCCTGTGGAGTGTGGAGGCTTCTATTGCTCTTTCCTTTGTCCCTGTACTTCACATCTTCCCATGGACTTTGTACCCAACATTCCTTGTGGAGCACCCCGGTCCTTAGAACTTCCCTATGGAGACCTTTTGTTTTCCCTTTTTTCTTCTTTTTTTCTCTCTCGGTCGCCACAAGGTACCGAATATATGAACACAGTGGGTTGGTAGTGTGGCGCACTTTCCTATGAGAAGTATTCCCCTCCGCAAAGTAACCTACATGACCAGTAACAAAACATGTAACCGTTACGGAGCGTTTCCTCGAAAAATGAAAACCCTTGATTCCAGTTGAATTCTCCACTTGTTTTATGGTACACTGGGTGGTTGCTAAAAGATATGAAAAACAAACACAATTGTCCCCCCCCCCCTCGTTATTTAAAAATTGAAACAAGTCAAAGTATCAAGTCCTCATCGAGGTACTCTTGTTTTGAAAAAAAAAAGGTCCTCTCCTAGTAGGTCCTGTGCCTTATGGTTAAAGTTACTTGTTACAAATTTAACTCGGCCTACTCTACACTCTAAAAACTCCCTGACAGAATTGTCCCAGCTTCCGGGTCCCGGGAGGGGGGGGGGGCTTGACCAACTTTTGGGTCAGGCTGACCCAGAAACTGGTTAGGGTTTTTAACTTGGATTCTGCGTAATTTTGACCCACTTCTTGGTCATTTTTGGACAGATTCCGGGTCGTACTGACCCAGAAATGCACCAGGGAGTTATGGGATTTTGTTCAGTGTCCCCATACGGTAGAAGGAAATTGAGTCAAAAGAGGGCGCTATCAGACGAAGAATATGTGGGACAGAATCTCCGGAGGAAAGGTTCTCCTGCCACACTGGCACTCTACCATCAGGCACATTAATCTGGAGGTCGCAGGTTTAACTCCCACTCTAGTGAAGTTTTCTTGATTCAACCCAATATTGAATTAAAATGTACCTAGTAAGTTTGCTTTGTGGATTAACACTTGATTTTTATCAACTTGATACCAGTGGTATTAGCCTACTCTGGAGAAAATGTTTGAGTCTGGAAAAAAAAATCCGTCATTGCGAAACTGCCCCCTTCACACTTGTTGCTAGTAGGCCCGTTATAGTTTGTTTCTAGGTTTTAAATTCCACCCGCCCCAATATGTTTTTTTTTTCAAGCAAACTGCGAAACGATTGATTTTGCGCCCAACCTGTTATGTAATATCTATACCTTGTAATGATGGGGCATGTTGCCCAAATCGATCACAATAATTAGTTTACTAAAACACCCCAAAATTGATTTCTGGCGGTTGCATAAACTCCACGAAATCCGTTCGACCTACCAAAACAAAGAGGGTTCCGGAAGTTTTCTTGTATACCACGAAACCCATCCAACTTCAAATCATGTTTGCAACAGCCCGTCAACAGTAAAATACATGCACGAGCTAATTTTGGCATATAGGAATAAATTGGTTTAAAGGGAAGGTATGCGTTTGGTAATCAGTCTCAAAATTAATAAAATCTTACTTGGTTAGAAGTACAGCAGCTTTCGATAGTATAAAGCATTTTGAGAATCACTTTACTTCGAAGTAATGTGCTTATTAAAAAAGATATCAGTTTTTATTCTCCCCAAATTTGAATCTGAGAAACGTTACTTTTGGAAATATTTCTCAGATTGTGTATTCCATTTACGGATTATTCTTCCAGCGTGGACTTATTCGCTCCGGATTTTCGTCGATAACTCAAAAACGCTACCACCTTTTGTAATGAAATATTCACAAGTTAGTTTATTGCATATTATCAACAATTATATTAGGATTAAACAAATTGAACGGTCCCAAAAACCAAAGGTACTTTGCCTTTAAAAGCTACCCCAAACATTAAGCTAATGACAGAATAAATACACCTGTGGACTGTGATGGTATATAATGATTATAAAGTCAATGTTGCATTAGATGAAATGCAGTCATGGTATTTTGATCAACGGAAAATATAATCGCATAAAGAATGTTTTATGTAGCCTGCAGGTAGTGAGCCGTAATAATGGGTTTCCAGCACAATCAAATCACGGTGCCTCTGGCAATGGTTTAAACCGAACAAAAAGAACATAAATCAACCAACAGGAAACACGGGAATGGTTTGTGGCAGCCTTTTGGAATTGTTTACTCGCCTTGGTGAGAGTATGAGGCGCTCACATTTATCACACTGAAGGAAACAAATCAATTGATGGGGTTTGGTGGCTTTACTAGGTTCCCCGTTCTTTACGGAGTTCCAATAATGATTTCAAGTGCATGTTAACGGCGTTTGATTTAGACTTGAATGCGAACTGAAGTAATGCGAAACAGCTACTGACTACACTTGTATGCCTGCAGCAACGACAAGTGCCTCTTTATAGTCATTGTCGGGCCCTTGACTCTTTGCCCGTTAGTCAGTGCCTCGGTACTTTTTGAAATGTTCCAGCAGTTGCATTTCCCTCTTTACAGACGTACCCTTCGCTATTGAACCCCCCCCCCCAAGAGACGCTATTTTGCGCAAAGCTCATCATAAGAATAACCAAGATACCTAATGCCTCTGTTAATTTTGTTTTCTATTCATGTACTGCAAATTTACTCATTGTCAGCAGCAATTGAATTTCTTCGGCCGGGTGGTTCCAAATATATAATCTCCCTGGATTTGTATACACGCTACATCTTGTGTTAAATCAAAATGATGTAACAGATCACGATTAGGAAATAAATCAACAGAAAAGGCATGTTTTTAGAAATTTTTTACAAAAGTAACAGATGGGAGACCTAGGTTTAAAAAATGTTTCGAGACCTAATAACAATAGTAAAAATAATGTTGCGTAGTCCCTCAATAAAAACACTTATCTGCACATTACGATGGTAGGACACAATAATACAACACCTGCATCTTTCCTGATTGATTGCGTAGTCAAATCGTTAGGTAGGCACATCTGATACAACCTTTGTAGTAGCCGCATTGTCAGTTCCGGGTACTTTAAAAATACGGAATTTCTGCATTCCTTGAGGGCCCTTTAGCATCAGTAAAATATGTTTAGTCCATAAAAACTTTATGGACTCTTTGTCAGCAACAATGAACGTCTCACCGCTTTATCATAAAGGAACGTAAAAAGGAAACATCCAAAATTGTATGGTGCATGGTATTTCGCTGGCAACCGTCGTCTGCTATAAAATAACCACGTGTCGTGACCACATGTCTGTTTTAATCAAAGTGTGCGGTGTAGCGCGATGTTGAAAACACCGCCCTCTTCTGACAAAATGATTTATTGTTGCAACACTTCTGCAAGATCTTCCTCGTGAATGTCATCATCTCGAAATATCAATGATGCATATGAAAGATTACGCTTTAATTTACATATGGTTTGCCGTATTCATTGTTAACACACTGACCGGTGCAACCCATGGCGGCCCTATAAGCCTAATAAAAAAAAAAAAATGTTAAACAGAAAATTTCGCTGCTAAATTCAATTCATTTCATAAGCAGACATTGTCAGCGTGTTTGGCTGGTAACTATTTCTCCTGCTAAGCAAGAGTGTTTTGTTGTGCTTAGCACATTGTTACACTAACTAGCTGATGAAGAGGGATCAAAGGAGGGTGGTGGTGTTGTTGAGGGCGGTGCTTATCCAAAAGGGGGGTGGGAGGACATAACACTACTAGCAGTATCTCGTTCACACATGGCGGCCAAACCGCGAACCTTAATGATCGATTTCGTCCAGCAATTTTGCAGAGCAAATTATTTTGACTCTGTGAATTTGTGTGTGTGCTAACACTGAGTAACAAATGGTGATTTTTGAGTAGCAACTTTTATGGAGTATTACGCTCTGCTATTCAAGGGGAAGCTGTCTCTGAACCAACATACTCCCGAACACTCGGAGACGGAAGGCTTTACGTTGAAACTGCTTGTTTTGCTATTCTCGAGTCACCGCTGTATGGCCAGTTTGCACTTTCACTGTGAATCTCACAGGTAAGAATCGAACCAGAATTCATGTTCCTGAACTTATAACCTGGAATCTGTGTCAAAATGACCCCTTAATGGGTCAGACCCAGAAATGGGTCAAACTGACGCTAATGCCGGTAAAGGAGTTAGAATCTATTTTCAACCTGTTCCCGGTCATCCTGACGCAGACATGGCTGGCCCCCTGGAACCTTGAGTCCCAGCAGGAGTTTGTCTCTGACATTTTCTGTGCACGCAGTATCATTTGCTCTGCATGCTACGTTCATCATTGGTGTCACTGGACGTGCTGTGCTCTTTGACAAAGCGAAGTATATAGCTGTAAGCTATCGAGTTTCATAAACCAGTTAAGTCCAGATTTATTAATACATTACCCGTGCAGGCATTTGAAGATTGACAGTAATAACAGTAGCTGTTGCTCCCCCTTCGAGTATTTTTCTAGTAAATGGACCCCAGAAAATGTGCATTGTGACATTATTACACGCATTTTATACCATAAAATATTTGGCTGACAACTTTCCCACAGCGCCACCATCGTCGTCTGGTTCCCAGGGGCCTGATTGTAAACAACAATGTGAAATGAATCATTTTGACGCTCCCAACTACTCTGGAACCTCGTTCTGAGACTTGGGCGCCATTCTGATTAAAAACAGGTTAGACTTGAAGTTAAATTCAACTTGATGTGGTTTTCGTACCTGTGGGAGACAACATTATTTATAAAGGCAAGACAGGCCGTTAAATTTGTTTTATGGAGCTTAACTATTGGCAGTAAAGTTTTTTTTTTTATGGGAGTTTAGGTCAGTCTGGATTTCTTCTTATTTCGTAGTCAGTTTTTCTTCAAGTTGTCTCATTGCACAACAAAACGTTGACGTTTCGAGTGTTTGGCATACCAAACAGACCCATAGGAAAATGCTTTATGAAATTAAAATGTATCCAATATTTGTGTAAAATCTTTCACTGCAACTGGCGGGCGACAGGCGTTTAGCTGGTGTTCTTCCACACAATTTAAAAAAGAAACACGCGCGAGTATGAATGCCGAACCGCGCTTTAGCCAACCGGTCTTACACAGCTCCAGCTGTCTAAATCAGCCACTATTGAAATAAATTGTTCACAACTTTGTATTTTTTATTCATTGCTTATAGTTGCTTCGCAAAATGGAACAGTCCAGGTACAATATACTACGCCTGGCAGGTTAAAATCCTTAAAAAAAAAGTGACATTTGTATACTAGGCAGACCGGCCGTTTCGCTTATGAGTTTGGTTGTTTGTTAACGATCACTCATCAGGCTACATCAGACTCTCGTAGTGTTGGTATGCGATCATTAGAACATGTTGAGCTCATGATGGGACGTATACGGAATGCTTCTTGACGATGTTTTAAACATTCTCGTATAGTCTGGAACATGTTCAGGGCTTGAGTTTGAAAAAAAATTCAATACAATATTTATTTATCAGAGCTGAGAATGCCATTTAAATGTCGTCATGGGGTATTACACTTCAATACTCTCTTCAATAAATTGCAGCTTCAATATTGTGTAAAGTAAGTGTACACAAGTTCAGTAAAATCTTACAAATACATTCGCGCTGATATAAGACAAAGTTAACAGAGTAAATTGTGGTAAAGTTCTCATCGTTAATTCATTGTACTAAAAGCTGAAGTAAATAATGCCGTCAAAGCGTACGGCCAACTTTTGGTAATTGTCAAAGACCAGTATCCTCACTTAATGTGACGCAACATATCATATCGGTACATGAAAAACAAACAAACCCCAAAACTGTGAAACTTTACACCATCACATTTTTTTTCCGTTTTTACTTAAACGTAACCACCTCTAACCCAAGCAAGTTTCACCAGATATTTGGATGGTGTGTTAGTTAAATCTAGGCGATAGAACCCCCCAACCCTCCCCCCTTAAAAGAAAAAAACGAAACAGATGATTTACCTTTAAGATTTTTTTCCTTTTTACTAGCCATGCTATGGGTTCATGTGAACTTGACTTTTTACTTGGTCGTAATGCACATTATACAAGTTTGTAGATTGGTATAAGGCCCCCGGGTTTAAGCGAATCGTCCTTTGTGTAAATTTCCCAAGCCGCCCATAAACCTTTGTTCTGACTATACCAGCCAGCAAGGCCAAGGAAATAAAGAATGCTCATAGTCAAACAGTCATCGACGTTAGGCTTATCACTTTCTGAAATATGTACTGTAAGCCAAAGGGCAGTAAATGTTCGCCATGTTGAAGTTTCGCAGTTATTAAGGTTGATGCATCACCTTCCTTTCGACATTGCCTATCCACGTTACAGTGTAAAACGACCTGGTGATGAGAGTAGTTCTAATGTTTAGACTTGCAGTGTTGCAGTGCCGTTACAAAGACTAGGTGTTCGAGTCGGAGGTTAAAATGGTGCCGTCGGGAAGTTAAATTTATGAGCGAAAGAAAATGTAATGCACGGCGTTTTTGGTCAAATTACTTGTGGAAATTGACTAATATTAAAAACAATAATAACTGACTTTAATGATGCAACGATACATGTCATGAGACGTGCCCGACGGTACACACCGACGCTATATGACAATACAACAGAGAAAACACAAGATAAAAACGATAAAAAACCCAAAACATTAACAGCAATAACAAACAAACATACCCCACAAAAAACACAAACAACACAAAAACAAACGATTAAGTATTGTATGCTTTACTCGTATATTCGGTATGATAGATATTAAATAAATAACTTAATCCAACTCTTCAATAAACTCACAACTGCCTCGAGATTTTTGTTTAAACTCTTCGTGACACCATCAAAAAAAATCACACACTTATGCCATCAGGCACTTTTCAAGTGTCCGTTTGATATTTTGCGTGTAATACATGTTTTTGGAGAACACAATCGCGTTTAAATCGCCCAAACTATTAGATATAGACCCTTGTGACTAAATAAAATAAATTGAAACAAAATTTCCATTGAGATCAGCCCACAAGTGTCTCTAAGCCATTTGTTTGAATG
>CM021527.1:11895741-11906328 GCA_010994315.2 Pisaster ochraceus
GGGGGGGGGGTGTGAGTGGGGCTTAACCCCCCAAAAACCCAACCTAGTTACGCCACTGTTTGAAAATGGCTTGATAAGCGACGGTTATCATTTGAAAACGAGGTCGCCACAACCTTCAAAACTAACACATTGAGGATTTTGTCTACAAAAACAAGCTTCTTTCCCGCTTTAAAAAACTTTTGTACTGAGGGATTAAGGCATATCAAGATGGCTGTGCTATTGTGTGCCCCATGTACTGTATTACCAACGCCTAATTCAATCACACAATAAACACAAGCGGCTTAGGATGGTCGAGTAGCCAATTTTTGAAGGCCAATCGACATTTCCAACTATAGTTAAATTGATACCATTTGGTTTTTATAGGAGAGTTTCGACCGAGTGCCTTTTCCAAACCCCGTCTTGGATTCCGGCTCTGGCTTAGGCCCCGCCGTCAATTTCGGAGCAGTGTATACGTTTTGTATGGTGTTTCCATCATCAAACAGAGCCTGGAGCCGAAGACGGAGCCTATACGCCGAGGCTTGGAAAAGGCCCACAGGTCTTTGGCAACAACCCTTTTACTGCAAAACGTACGCGCAAGTCTAACAAACAACGATTTGAAGAAATTAAATAAACAACGATTTGAAGAATTTAAATAAACAACAGACACATTCAGTACAGTACTTTGCTAAACAAAAGGTGAGAGAGTACGTACCAGCTGTTACTGGTAATGAAGTTAAACTCTTATTTAAATTAAAATCTCTATAGGGAGGCATGTATGTTTTTTGGTATACCATTGAATGCATCCTTAAGTCGGTGCACTAACAAGACTAGACTGCCATAGAGCAACTACCAATGTTGATAAAAGTATTTCTGTGTTTTCAGCTCCCAGAAAACAGTCCACACCCAGTTCGTATCAAGTGACTTTTTTGCCTAGTTACCTAGTTGTGCTTTACCCAACTGTAACCGCCATCGTCATGTTTCCTTTGCAACACAGCAATACTTTAATGCTATTTCCCCCACATAAGGTATCAGACTAATTGACACCCTGGGGGGGGGGGGGGGCACGTGCCCCCAATTGATGTCAGTGCCCCCGGGTGCCCCCCCCCCCAATTTGGAACCCGCCATTACGTAGATGAAAATTCAGATTTTTTAAAGTGCAAATGGAATCTCTAATTGATTTGCCATCAGTGCCCCCCCTAGAAAAAATGATGCCCCCTTGTGACCCCCTTAAAACTACCTTAGTTACGCCTTTTGTTTGAATGGAAGAAAAATAAAACATGACTAACAACATGTGGAGATCTATACTGTCTTTAAGCTGAAACGTAATGATCACGCCCACATGGTCCAGATTCATGACAAAACTATTTTTGAATACAAGCAGATTGCAATGGGCACATGTTCATGTATACGCAACAGTGATCCAATGGTGTCTGGGTTCCACTCGAAGGTATCATGATGCGCATAGGCGGGCACGGTCTGACACCCGCCGTTCATCGCCCCGCGATAAGTCGCATCGATCGTCCCGAGCAACAAACACCTCGGATCATGTACGCAAACAGATATCGAGCTCATCAATTATTGACAAAATATTGACCGAATTAGTTCAATTACCTCAAGAAAGCGATGCCTGATCTGCAAAAATAACATCACCCCCATACATACAGCGTTATCATTCACCGAGCTCATGGACCGTGCAGTTAGTGTAAGCCGTTAGGCGCTTTGATATTTCAATGTGGGGAATTGGTGTTTTGGGGGTCCTCGGGGCTGTTTTACATTTGTTTTGGGTAATGCAGAAAAGCTTTGGGGCCTCCGTGGCCCCGTATCATAATAATAGAAAACTATTAGAGAGAGTGGATTGGGACGGTCGAAGTTAGCAGATGCTTTTGAGGTCGTGGAATGTTTATCGAGGCAAAATGGAAAGCGGCCAAATAACGGTTTGTAAATGGCAAGAGAGGAAATCAAATCTCAACACCCCCCCCCATTTTCTGGGCCATGACTTTTTAGTCATATCTGATGGAACACATGGTTGTTTTACTCAACTCATCTTTTTGGGGGGAGAAAAGTGCTACAAAAGGGCTTGTTGATATCTTGTTGAACAGTTATACAAGAGCAACAAAATGCCGAAACAGTGGCAACGATTATCTTCTATATATAATACAGTTTTGTCGGGATGTCCACTTTGGCGTTAAAATACGAGTTAAAACGGTAAACACTGAACATTTAAACTGTAAACATAAATAAAAGGGTGATCAGATTGACGGGCGCACCTGCCCAGCCCTTCCCGGTGATGACTGTCTGATCGAGTAACTTGCTGGAATTTCATTAATTCGAACGCTCCACTCGCGATGTGTAAGATCCCACCCACTCCTCATCATGGTCGAGATTCTTTCAACCATTCATAGTCTGTCTTACAGAGATTATTTGTAAGAGTTGCTCAAGAGATTCCCTCCACTGTATTTTCCTTAGAACTTACTCTCATAAAAACTGGGACTTGTCTGGTTTTTTTCACGATCGCACTAACTGACCAATGTCATAATTGCTTTAAAAAATTTGAGAGAAGACGTGAAGTGAACAGTGAACACCAAGGGAAAGAACACATACCCGAGTAGTATATTTTTTGCGGTTAAAGGTTCCGAATGTATGGAAGACAATGCTCAAATACAAAACATTAATGACCGTCTCACTTTCGTCCGCCCTGATCCACAGCACCAAGCCTAATCGTTAAGCTTATATAAGTAAAATCAAAGCCATCCAATTTGAAAACTAAAAATGTAGTCATTTAAAATATTAGCGTAACATAAACATTGCATGGTTTGCTGAACAGGGCTCTAAATTGTCAGTAGAAACCGGACAGTGTGTAAATGTTGCCTTGCTAATTAGCTCGTTACTTTGTTCAATAAAAAATAATTAAATCAATCAATCAATACGAAAAACTACAATCGCAAACATGTATAGCCATCTGTATTTGAGTTAGGCCTATCTAACAATTTACTGGATTTGTCAATCATCAAGACATTTCCAACCGTAATCATTCGACGGCTTGGTTCAAGGAAGACTTCCTGCAAGAATCTTGACATCGGTGGTAAATAATGAACGATTAAAGATCGTCACCACGGCACGATGGACCCATAACCATTTTCCCAGCTGCCCAAATCTCCGCGTGCACCAAGAACACCATAGAATGCGACATGTGCTGTGAAGACTTTGTGATTTGATTCCCGTTTATATTTAGAGTTGACTTTCATAACTAGAATGGCTTGCGGTGCAGTGACATCGGGTCTTCTATAGTACCTTCAATTTGGAGACATCGTTTATGAAAATAACTGACGACGAAACCAAAGCCTTGGTTAAGCTTTCTGTAACTGATCGAAGTTGATACCACAACCTTCCTTACGCTCATTTCTCACGGATACATTAATGTCACCACCAGAATGGGATCGTCCAAGTGAAGTGACAGTGCGACGTTGGCTTTTTTAATTAGGGGTTCATGATTAGGCCTAGTCATGATAATAATAGTATTTTCACATGCTGTTCTCTCGCATCGCTTGATCGATTAAGTCGATACGTTCGGGCAGTTTCCACAGACACGGGATTTACAGACCCTCTTGCCGTCGCCTTTTTTTGTTGTAAAGTCTTCCCAATGACTCTCAACAAAGTCCTGAAAGAGTTGAGCGATTTTGAAGACGGTCTTTTTGTGTGTGCTGTGAAACAATTATGCGGCCTTCGAGCGGTGGATGGCGATATCATAACAAGCGCATGCGTCTGGGACTAACGACTGGTGTTTTCGTTCGGTGTGGAAGTTGGAGGACTTTTGGGTTAATTTACTTCTGATGGATTGGTGCGGTTGTAATGTAGCCGTCATGGGAAGAAATTAGTGCTGGTATCTGCGTCAGGGTCCTCTCTATACGGGGACAGAGGACACCGTCTTAATGAGGAGAAAAGGAGGAGTCTTGGAAGACAGGATGAGACTATATGAGAGTAATCAACCAGGACCAGAGCTGGCTACAGTCTGACAGTTCCAACTAGCGGAGGTTTGTACAGTTGTGGGGCAGTGGGAGTGCTTGTCTACAGTAGCTCATTCATGCTAAAGTTCTTCTCTCCGGGGAAAATTATGGGAGAGAGAGAGAGAGAGAGAGAAAGACAAAAAAGAATGCTCCTATAACAAAGTTCATCACCCTGAGCGCATTGATCCATGCCGCCAATTATTGTAAGGTAATCGGGTGGTAAAAATGAGCGTTGAAATGATGATATCAATGGGACAATCGAGGCCGTTTGGAGGGACAAACTTTGACCGGTACATGCCCAGTAGGACAGCAGGGGTTGATGCCTCCGTTTATACCCGCTGGACAATCACCGCGTTGTGATAAAAGATGGCACTTTAATATTCAGTGAGGTGTTTGCGTTCCGGATAGGTGGGAAATAAAAGCTACAAGTCTTGTGTCATCACCAGGGGACCTTAAGTCGAGTATCCGTTTATTTGTCAAAATGAGTTTCACAACTGATTTGGATTACATCATCGAGGACCTTAAAAAGGGCCAGGCAGCGGGGGCCATGAAAACTAAGCCTAACACTGTCCGTGGGGTAACCAGTGTCTCGGTGATTAGGCACAGTGTTGCCAGCGGTCAGTCCACCAAATGTACCACGGTGAAGAGGAGGGGCCCACCTGCAGCATCTTCAGGTCTAAGCCCCAACCAATTGGATATACTGGAGGGCAAGGCAGCGGCTGCGCTGAGAGTTATCCAGAGGGCATCTGCGTCATTTGATGAGGTACTGCAACAGACCGCAGTCTCGATGGCCTCCTCGTCGTCATCCCCAGTACCACCGCGTCGCTCCACCAGCGACACCACGTCGTTCTCATCACCCATGATGAAGAAGAAGAAAAGGAAAGAGGACAAGGCAGAGGGTAAAACCAGGTGGAAATCCAAAACAAAAGGCCCTCCGGGCAGTGTAGAGAAAGCTATTTCTAAAGAGGGCAAAGATTGGATTCATGGGATTGAAGTCCGGCGGCCGAGCAAGAAAGTAACCTCGACCGTCACTATGTCGTACATCCAGGATAAGCGGAGGGGAAGCAAAGACATCGATGACATACTGGTGGAAGATCAAGGCTCTATCATTAAATCCAAATCTAGAGTTGAACGATTGGAAACCATCTCAGACAGGGACAGCTCAGACAGGGGAAGCCACTCCCCCAAAATATCCAGAAGTCACCGCCAACTCAGTGTTAAATCAGACGCCGTCACGGGCAAACTGGAATCAGCGATTTACATCTCGCGAGGTGTGCAGACTTCAGACGACAGCGACTCTAAAGATGGTAGGGATGATATTAAAATGGTCCGTAAAGAGGTCACCGACTTGAAGAAGGAGAACGAAGAGTTGAGGAGACAGTTGGAGGAAACTGTGGAGTGGGAGGTACAGGTGATGAAAGCTTACAAGACGCTCGTAGAGAAGCATCACCAAGACTCAAGAGACACAACGGTCAATGAGAGCAAACATCCAGGTGAGTTTTGAGACAAGAAGTAGTATCTATCTCTCTGGAATAGTTCTCGCATGTTTTCCGTGACTCTTGCAAGCAACGTATAGCTGTAAAAATTAATGGTTTGCAATAGATAGTCTTTTTATTTTGTGTTTCAGCAAGTAGGCCTATAGCTAATACGATTGCATGCAACCTTCCCCACGTTCAGCCCACGTTCAATTCAGAAAATGGAAGACCTTTCAGAACGCTGTTTTTATTTTCCAACAAAATTAATGTTCTGTTCCGTTACAAACTGATTCCTTCAAGACGAAATGCATAACTTGGGTTGTGTTTTTTCTGTACAGTTTTGTCAGTAGAGCAACAAGTCGTTTAAACTCTGGATTCATCTTCCTTCTATACGCTAATGGCATCTTGCTTTTGTCGACCGACTTTGTGTTCACAACGTTTCAGTTGAGAATAGAAACTAAAGCCGTTGTAAAGATTACCATGAAATCTTGTTGTGCAGCACATCTTTAGTATAAAGGGCCTGTCCCAAATCCAGCATTGCGAACTGTAAGTTTATACTTTGGGACTAATATAGACCTAAGTTTCCTACCCATTGTAAATGCCTTGTAAAAATGTGTTGTACGGAAGACCAAACTTCGTACAGACTAGCAGCCGTGTATCGGGCCCATTGGTTCCCCTACAGGAAGTACAGTTTGCTGTGTTGTCAGTTCCGCATTGTGTGAGGTGTGGTTCTATTGAGATGACTCGGAAAAAAACTAGAGGTAAACAACAATGCAGGACCGTTTCAAAGGCACAAAAGAAGACCAGTTTGAGTAGAAAGTTATTTGACAAAACTAAGTGGCCTTGTTAGTTTAAAAAAAAAGTTCTTCCATCTTTGGGAAAAAGGTCGCCATTTTGTTTTTTCTTTAAACATCATACTGAAGCATGAACCCAGCCGTATAAAGGTCAAACGAAAAGTCTGGCCCAGATCACTCAGTTAGAAGAAAGCATTGTAGTTTCACTTGCATAATACGGGAGACCAGACTGTCTGTCTCAAACCCCCTACACACAGTACTTGTGTACTACTGGCTTACGATATTGCTACAGTAGTTTTCTGAAGGATTTCCTATTTCATTTACCTGTGTGTTCAATAACCTGTATAGGCTGGTGCTATTTTGGACAGGACGACCTGTCAGTTTAAATTGTAGCTGCGGTTGTGCATTAGTACAATGATTACGTGGGTTGAATACCCGATGTGAAATGAAAAGGTAAAGCCTATAGTCGTGCAATTGAGAGACCAGTGGTCACCTGTGACGTCATGTCCCTTTCGCTGGTATGTAATTACCGCATGATGATGTCTATCTTTGCATCCGGATATCGACAGAATAGGCATTCACATGCATTCAATACTAAAAATGGGAAACCTAGGAAGTTTTCCCTACCTTTCTTTTGGCATGTTGTTGAGGCATCTCAGTTTCAAAATGGCTGACCGGTTTCGTACCAGGAGCCTTGACCAACAGTCACAGAACCACATGAATTGGGAGTCATAAAAAGGTTATTCGCTGAAATTGAACAAGGAACCATGCAGAAAAAAACCCTCTCACAGACTTTCTGGACAAGAGTGATACTTTAACAGGGAACTTCGTTTTAAAATAAACATTCTTGCTAAACTATTGTGGGGTCAGTGTAAAGAAGTGAGTGATAAGCCACGTAGAAACCAACAGTTACTTTTTTTAGCTTCCGTAATCCCCATCGTGTGATCAAATCACTGATATATGGATTTAATTTACTGTTCGTTAGAATGTAAAGACGCAGATGTCCCACGACGGTTCGTGTACTATAATGCTTTAATAGGGTACAGCGAGTTTTTTTTTTTTACCATCATCAGGCTGTGTTCATCAGATCAAGGAGCAATAAACTAGAATAAGATGAAGCATGGACACCCAGTGTTGTATTGACACGGGCTATCCATCTCGGTTTTATGAAATGTTTGCATAATATGGCGCTGGCATCCTGTGTTCAGTGACTGTTGTTATTTATCAACCGCAGCTGCAGCGATATGAATAGAAGTCTTCTAACTCAGTGTATTTTTTTCCACAGTATCAAAATACAATGCTAATGGGGAACTAAACGATACTGTACTAGTTGTTATGAAGTAGAAGTTGTGTTTAAACCAAGCAGGCGTAGGGTTAAAAAGACTTCTATCACGCCATCTTGGTCATGGTTCCTATATCAAGTAACAGTGCTGGACGCTGTGGTATCAATTGTGCAAAAACGAACCAGACTTTTTCCAGCCTAGGTTTGGTTACATTGATTTGAATGAGAGAAAATCAAGATGGCCGCACCATGATAATCGTCCATTCCTCCACGCTCCTATCATGGAGGAAGGGAATCTTTCATCCAATGGTTAGTATACCTTACCAAGAGCCATTCATTCAGCCCACCAAGGTTCTTTATATCGTCCTTAAAATTCTTGACGCTTCATTACTCTACAATCCTTTGTAATTCGTCACCGCCTGAAAGGACGGGATAATCTACGGTTTAACGAAGAGTTTACGATGTACATTGTACCTTGTTTGATCGCTTATAAAACGGAAAACTTAAGCCACACTCAGGGTTACGCCGTAGTAGTGGAATCTCCTTACCATGCACACACTCGCTTCGACATTTCGACATTGAAACAAATTTTACTTTCCGAGACGTGGACTTTTCGGTACCCGTTTCAAGGTTTTATAACTTTGTGTAAGACAAAAAAAGGTTTCATCTATTAAAAAAACACAAAAAACACACAAAAAACCCCAATAAAAAACCGAAAACATTTTGGGTCATAATTTATGCAGGTGGCTCTGTATGATAAACAACCCTGGGGCAAATGCTCTTCTTGCCTTTTCTGGGATTCAAATCCTCGGTTTATTACTACATTCAGCAAGCCTTGTGACCTGTACTTGGACCATCAAACTGGTGCAAAACTTTCGTTATAAAGAGCACAGTTATAACGAGATTCTTGTTTGTCTGAAGTCCTGAAGTCTTATTTCTGCTTTGTGTGTCTTTGCCATCCTCTTTATAACAATGTTATGAAGTTGGACAGTCCCAAGATCCTCTTATAACGAGAGTCGGCTGTATACAGTTTATAACCACTGTACGTCTTTCTAGGGGGCAAAAACGCCATCGACCTTTTAACGCTCGTCAGTTTATTTCTTAAAATCGAATATTTGTTTTGGTTATCATATTGGTGTATTTCTGTTGTAAACACGTTGTTTACTTCATTCTGTTTACTTCATTCTGTTGACTTCACCCTGGATGTTTCCGTAGACCAATGTTGAAGGATGGTTGTCAGGTTCATGTTGATTACGGAGCTGCCTCCCCAGGGATTAGAATGTTGTCGCTTAATTGGTCCCACTGGGATTTCCTGAAGTGCCACTTGGTGGAGAGGACGTCACATGATCAGCTGTTAGGATGTGGGTGGCGGCATTCTCGTAGTGCACGCCAAAAGCGAACTGACAGGCGGTTGATTCAATCTTGTTTTGGTTGTAAAACAAAATTACATTGAAGAGGGAAAAATAAAAATGTTCGTGAAAGATAAGTCAAATGTTACCGGCAGCAGCATGTTTGCGAATGACAGCTGAAATAATTTCGAATGGAATAGACTAAAAGTGAACCAAGTTGCTTTAGGGCAAGTCTTATTAGGAGTGAGCTTTCATTTTTAAAATCATCAGTGTCGACTTTTTCGATCGCCACTAATCATGTATCATAACAAAAATTATTGAGGCAGTCATGCTCTGTTTCTCGTAAACACAACACACATCTCAGTAACACCATTGGGCTACCTAACTGTACTTTTTTTTGGCAGTTCAAGTGGATTTTGCTTTTATCAATGTCATGCCTTCACGTTCACCTATAGTATGCTGCCATCAGCAGTATGTCTGTAGACGAAATCCCCGTGCCTTTAATATTTGGGTTCAGAAAGTGAAGTTTAATCGTCAACGTTTTTCCGTGAAAAAGAGCCGACTGTTTCAGGTTCATCAGGTTCAACGTTCATTGTCAATCGTCGGGCATGGTCCGTAAACTCGAAATGTATTGATGGATTAATGATGGCATATATAAAACAACTTGGTTTTCACTGTGTGCAGTTGGATGCGGGACATGGGTAGGCCTACTAAAGGTACCAGTTTAGTACACCCACGAGTTTGCATCTACAGTAAAACTCCTGCATCTGGAACAAAAAAAACTGATTCAGTTTTTCACTATGCCTGTATGATAAACACTGTATTGGCTTACCTGACGTCATCACTCACGAACATTTTTTGTTGAGCCACGTCCCTCCATTCGGGGCTCATAAAATATTACACTTAAAATTTTCCTCTGTTAAATTGTACTTAATATTCGGCCTACCCCCAGAAACCTGTCGGATAAAGCGTCACTAATTGGTAGCAAGGAGCAATATTTTCAAATAAACTATATTTGTGTAGTTCCATATAATTATTGTATAATCACTGCCCTATCAAATTAGTTTGTATTCGGACAGAGCTGTGTATTTAAAGAGTTAGGATATGGAGGGACCAGCTTTCTTTAGTTAACTGGTTGCTGGACGCCATTTCGGTCAGTTATGAAGGACTAGGTGTAGTCAAGTCTGGTACTGAAATTGGCATCTAGTTGCAAGTTGTTGCAACTGCCTCAATACACAGCTCCGGTTTTCGGAATGAAGATTGCGCCCTCATGTGTTTTGTTCATGTGTTTTTGGTTTATGTTTATGCCCTAGTCAGTTTTTTTTTGCATGTACAGGTTCTTGTTATAATGGAGCTTGTTTCTATTCAGGCAATCGACACAAGCAATGGTGATTTGTGGGGGTCTTTCAAAAGCTGTTCCTTTGACGGAGTTCCAGACGGAAATATTTCTCTGGAGGGTTGATGCTGGCACGAACTGTAATTTGTGAGCTTTGGAACTAATTGATAATTATGGTTAAATAGTTACCTATCTAACATTGTATTCTATAGTCTGTCTTCGTTTTGACCCAGTGTAATTAACGTGTTTTTATTGCCAAAGGCCTGTCTCTCTCTCAAAAAAACCCAAACCTCTGCATTGAGGTCTAATAAATCTATCAGTAGCATTTTAACTGAACGTCAGAATGCTGCAATATTATTATTATTTTG
>CM021527.1:11906693-11935521 GCA_010994315.2 Pisaster ochraceus
TAAACGATGGGGGAGCTCTGTCCGTCTTTATCAATTTATTTATGAAGGTGAAGACTCCCACGACCAAGTCGGATCAATTTAGATTGTCAACGGATAACTCGCGAAGGGCATTGTATTATCTTCGTTATTCCTTTCTTCAACATCACCTCACAGTTACAACTCCCAATCTTACAATACAAAACTCGCTAAGGGGCCAGGAGCTTAAGTCACGTTGTGAGCTTACACCATTCTTGACGTCGTACAAATATTTTCTGTTGTAATTCCTAGTAATTCTGACCGCCGCGGGAGCGTGTGTGAACCGCATTTAACGGGATGTAAAAACAAGTAAAATGAGCTGGTTTTCCATTGTTTATGTTGTTATTATTACACTTTGGCCACTGATACAACTGAAAACATTATAGCGCCTATAAAACCGTAATTATTTGGATGAAAGGGAATTAGCCATTGAAAACGCCCCCATGCGTTCAAAAATATCAGTCGATTGCGAGATGGTGAAATGTCATTCGGCTTGATAGGCTAGACTCCCCCAATTTGGTATTAATTGAAACGTGTTTACTTGGTAGTGTGGCTTAATACCTTCACCACCATATTATTTTTGGATATAACAATTTGTTTATGGATATAATATTAAGTTTAACATGCTCGATAATTCCTTGCCACGTTTGACACCTGAGAACTTCAACGTGGTGTGTCTTGTTTGATGTTGGTTTATTTCTCCGTATTCTCAATGGTTCAGCATCACTGTATTAAGTGCCGTATTGTAAAACTTTCACATTTTATTTTCAAAGATCTACATGTAGTACACGTTTTGGTCAAAAACGAATGACGGATAGGCCTATAAACCTACTAAGATTCGCTTGAAAGAAATGATCCACGTACCAAAAACATTCTGCTATCCTTATTATAATAAGTGAAACGGCATACGCAATTTAGTAGTAAACTATAAACTTGTTTTCGTACCAAGAACTCCAGAAGTACACCCCCATCTGCCGCAAAAAGCAAAACCCACAGGTTTTATACGATCATGTGTCTAAAGATGTTTTGTTGCGGAAGCTTTTTTTACCAGCCCCCGGTCTCGAAATTGTGTTAGGCACGCGCATTTTCTATATACCTCCCCCCACTAATCACATTTGAAGTCAATAAAAGTATACATCCCCTAAATGTAGGTCAGCACAAATAGGCAACGATGATCTCTCCGATACGAATGGAAATACATTCCCAATAGTAGTCCAAACCCCGAGTCGGGCAGACAGCAAGCCTTCATTATCTTGTTTACCCTCCACAAAAAAAGGAAGGTACGAGAAGCAAGCTGTATTTCGCTGAAGGCCAGTGCAGTTTGGCCATTCAAAAAGACACGTTCATTGATTGTACGGAGCGCTGATGACGATGATGCAATTAAATGTTGTGGGTGTTGGAAAAGTCCCGACTACACAACCAGGTGAAAACAAAATCGTGTGCTAACCCCCACCCCCTTCCTGAAAGCAACTTATGTGAGCTGATAAGACTTCGAGTTGTGATTTGTGACAGGTTTCAAACATGAGTGGATGTGGCAAACATATTTTAAGGGGAAATCTTTAGTAATGAGCCTATGGAGTGGACAATTGCTCCATGTGTAAACACTCTCGGAGCAGTCTTGAGTCTTCACACAATCTCGTTAATGGGGATCATTTTCATATAAATTTAGCAGAAGATGAACTTACTAAGGCATGAGATCAAACTGAATATATATACAGTTTTTATGTAATTTTTCAAAAAGCCCTTACACTGGAGTGGCTAAAAGCACAATGTGGTAAACTTAAGTATCTGTCCTTTGTGCTTTGGAGCAGTTGAGACGTATAGACCTATACTAGTCCACGGTTGGTATAGTTAAAGAGCGTCTTCAAGGTAGAAGTCGGTTTATAATGGTGTTATAAGGGCATTGTCACTCAGCTTAATAGTGCAAACCTTGTTACCGTCCCAAAATATCCAATGACGCCCCTTCCAAATAAGGGGAAGTTTTAGTTAATTCCAAGTTATTTACCCAAAACGACGTTGAATTTGACCTTCTGCACGTACGACAATTCTTGCGTGCAATGTACAAGCCCAGTGATTGTTGACATTCAATGACGTCATGTTTTTAATTTCGCTGTATAAGAGTATCAAATATCTGGAATGAAATTTCTCACCAATTTAACGTGATGTAAAGGCTGTTAATTTGTTACACTTTCGTAATGTATAATAAGGACTTTATCGATTGGGAAATAAGTTCAGTATACACCACAATCTGACAATAGGGCCACTCTTTAAAGGTTGTGCATAGCATTGGTGAGATTGAAAGTGTAAGTGTTCGCACATGCTTTCATATGTTTGCCTGAAGTGCTATCTTTTTTGAGAAATGAGTGAAACAATTTGTTTTGATGTCTGAGATCCGAGGTTTGAAAATGGTGAAAGGTGATAAGGTTTTTTCACTATTTTCTTGTGACTCCCAATGGCCGATTGGGCCTAAAATTGCACAGGTTTGTTATTTCATGTACTGGTATATACGGTAGGTCACAGAACTGTATAGACTGGTATTTCACAATTACCGATGTGGCGTGCTTTGGAAAAACATTGCATAATTATCTATGTTCTAAAAACTCACTGATTAATAAAGTTTAGACAATACCGATTCTCAAATAAAATCAAGGTCGAGAAACCAGTACTTGGAAACCCAACAAGTCACTCTCACTTTTTGAAAGAGGATAACGAGGAACTTAATTACTTTCACTGCAAATTCTGTTTCTCTGGGTGACTGTGAAATTGTTTCTCGCCGTATGGTCTTAACCTACGATCAACTGTCCCTTTTTTTAGAATTTATGACTAATTTATAAACCTTTTATCAGAAAGCAAGCAACCTGTTTTCTCTGCCTGGATAATTAATGACAACTGAATATTCATAAGCAGTGAGAGAACCCTCACACGCCATGTCCCCAGCTGCTCGTTTGACATTTCTAAGGATCAGCCGGAATAATCACACTCTATCAAGCTGTGATGCTAGAGCTTGGTACTCCACAACAGCATCCCCAGTTTGCCGTTTCGCACCGTAAATCAAAGAAATACAAGTGCGCTCAAAAACCGGCAGATGATGGATGCGGCGTTGCCTTGAAAAAACGACACGGTCTGCTGGTGCCTTACGGAGAGTAGCTCGTATAACGGTTGAATTTAAACGGTGTCCGTTGCACGTGACGGCGTTAACGAGCCTTATTAAACGCAAGGCTGGCACAGCTGCTGGCGACTGTAGAAATATGTATCAATTTCTAAAAGTACTGCCTGTCGTCAAGGTTAAAAAAAAATTCACCAGACTAAATTTATCGAAATAAAATAAACTTAAACATCACTGGGTTATTCCACATCAGAAATTCCGGTTTTTAAGCAAAATAACGACGCACCGATGGTGTGGACATCCTATAGATTTTAAAACCTTACACAATTGCCAATTACGTTGACTTTTATAACTCGCACTCAGCTTTTTCCCCAACCTCACCCCCAGCGGTTATAAAACTACGGTGTCGCTTGCTGAGGAAAATCATTAAAGTTACTGATCACCCGAAGTGTAACCAATATTAGGCCTATATTTGCCTGCGCTGTATAGCTTATTCAGAAGTAAATTCCACGCGACCTCGACACCCAAGCTAGCTTTAGCTTGCAGGTATTAGAGCTATCTTGAATCAAGTTACAGGGTAGGAGAATTGTTGCTATACGTCTTCTACCTCTTACACAATCCGGTGTAGGAGATCCATAAATGTTACAAAAACACTGCAGTGTTGTGATAGTTCTTGCTGATGTGGTTCGGTGTTATTTGCCACCGCTGTACATAGTGTATTGTTTCAATTTTTTTATGTCCAATACATCTACTTGCTATTGGACAAAATGAAAAAAAATGTTGCGTATTTTGCATAATCATGCACATGGTACACCCACGGGAACGTTCCAATCAGTCTCAAACAGGTTTATGATTTTCACTCTCTCTGTTCTGCAGTTTGCTGCTTCTTTTTATTAATCAGTGGGGGCCTGTTTTTTTTCCCCCATCACTGAAACATCCTGATTACTGGCCGGGATGAAATCCCGGATCTCCCCGTCGCATTCTCATTCTCCTGTGTCCCCCCCCCTCCCCACTCATCGCTAAAACTAATTACAGTGATTTGACATTTCAACGGATAACGATTTATGGTGTTCCACATACATACATTTATCTAGCTTGACATAAAATGTTGTGTATGGGCAGCAAGTGCATTAGGTCCTCACTGTAACTTCCTTGTCATTTGAATTTCAAATGACCACAATGCAGTTGATCTGCGTCCACTATTCATTCTTCATTCTACACACAAAATGTAAAGTGACTTTTGGAGCTGTTTTTTTTCTTGCATGGCGTGAATAACTATTAGCAGTAAGCTTGCGGGTACAACCATAATATTTCAATCTGTTTTGAAAGGAGTGTTGGCTGTGAGTAGAGCCGTTGCTGCGGCCTCGACGTTTCGAGCAATATACTCTACACGTCTTCAAGAGAACGAAAGACGAGCGGAGTTATTGTTCAACAAAAGTATATTCTGCTCGTCTTTGTCTTCATTCCGCTAAGGGCCAGCAGAGCGAGCATATGGCTCGAAACGTTGAGGTAACAGCTGCGGCTTTTCTCACTCCTCCCAAAAGAGAGTTAAACGTGGTTGTAACCGCAAGTTTGCAATTCTTAGTGTACTTCGTACAAAATGCAAGGTCCATATGATATGAAAATTGCCTGCTTTCACAAGGAGCGTATAATGTATCGCAAGTTGTCCAGAATTGTTGAGTTGGTGTAGGCGAGTAAAACGTCATGTAGGTGGGAATGATAGCCAGTCTAATTTATCCCACCCGGCTGAAAAATTCGCAGCTATTATAATTGGCTTCTTTTGCTTTTGCATGTCACATTATTCAACGGAATAACATCTTTTTATCTTCCTGGAATGCGGTGCCGGACAATGTCCCACATTTCCCCCTCCAAATTCACCCTCTGCACTTTTACAGCCCCAGCAGCTCAATCCAGATTCGCCTACTTTCACCGTCACCAAAACTGTTTCGTGTTAATGGCAACATAAATCACCTGTTAGTGCTTTTAAATCAACCCTTTCAAAACAGACAGGTGCCTTCTGTATACACTGTAATTTATTGTATTACTCTCATTCTAAAATGAAAAAAAAGGAAATTTAAAATTAGTAGCAATTTAAATAGTACAATAGCCTTTCATATTCCGGTGCGATCATTATGAGAGTGTCAGTCGCCACCGCGGGCCATATGTTCCGTTCCATTTTAGATTTTGCTTCATAATTCTCTCAAGCCGAGGACATTTTCAAATGGGAATGACCGTATTGTCTTTGAAAGATACAAATATGAAATTAGTATGAATTCAAGGACGGTTCGAACTATTAAAGGAGAGATCCATGATTCATGTATGGTTGTTTCAGTTACTCAAGCCATACGGCCCTTTACCGGGGGCGGGGGGGGGGGGTTGTACAGCACAGCTAGTCTACAGAGTCAGCCATAATATAATTTGCGCAATTACTCTACATAAGCCACATTCTAAAAACTCCTGGGTCAGAATTGACCCGGGTTCCTTAAGGGCCTGACCCGGAATGTGTGTCAAAATGTCACAGAAATGGGTCAACTGACGCAAACTCCGAGTTAAAAATCCCATTGTGTAACCAGTTTTGGGGTTAGTCTGATCCAGAAATGGGTCAGAGACCATGGGACCCTGAATCGAGGTCAGTTCTTTTGGACTGCACCATTTAAAATCTTTACCGAAATGAAAGTTTCTGGCGTAGAAGCTGTGTAGGGAAAGAAAGTGCGCTGCTGAGAAAAAATATTACCTACAGGTTGTACACGATATGGATATTGAACATTTTACTTTCAATGCCTATAATGACACATCCATTGGGGATGTCCTGTACCAGTGCTTTCCGCCATTGATGGAACGCAAATACGTCAAGCGTTTATATATTTACATCTCCGACCCAACCTCGTTTCCAGGGGTGGTCGAACTCGCTGCGCCATTTTTCCCCAGCACATGCTGCTCGTGTTTACTGACCATGCGACGCTCGGTGACGTTGGCGCAACTATAGAAGTTATCATGTATCTCTATTGTATTGTCTGTATAATAGAGATCTATGTAACTTTTGTGCATTGATCTCTATTATAATATAATAGAAACAAATCGAACTTTTCACTGATCTCTATTATATAATATAGATCAATGGAACTTATGAATTGACGTCATCAAGCCGCCATCTTGGAGGTAAACTGACGACGAAACAATAGACACGCACAGGTTTGTACGCGCGGCACATGATTTGCCAATGAAGAGCCTCCCTTTGACCTCTGGGCAAGGGCTCCCTATCATGTGCATAAGGTCTATACGCGAATTTAAAGCCTGTGACTAACGAGTACGCAAGCGTTAAAGCGTCCCCAGACTGATGACACCCCTATGTGGGGTACATGCACCACTAAACCTTTTGGGGTATCATTGTTCCATTGTTAAAAGTCCCTTGTAAGTGTAAGTGTGTAAGGGAACCCAAGTGTGTAAACACCTGCAATTGGGAACCTCCTACTGTCCCTCTTTTTGGCAGCAGCTTCCATTGGTTTTGTACACATTTTCCAACTGGGAACTCTTACCCAACCGGGAACCCTATCAATATCCTATTTTGTTATAGGTCCCCGGTTTGCATGACGTGTATACAAACTCACACACACGGCAAGTCGAGGACTTCCCTTTGTTCCCCCATTGTGTCGACTTAGTTATTTTCAGCGATGTCCCCATTGGTTTTGTACACAAAATCAAAGCAGGGATATCGTCGGTCTGTCAAACCACCCATATCCCATGTTGTATGCCAACGGTATCAACGGGTATAGACACGCTCACTTACATCGTATCTTTAATCATCGTATCTACATCCCATGCCAACCACGTATAATAAGCGAGATGCTTGCTCGCTGTATTCGTAATCAGGGTTAGGGGAACGCGAAGCTCGAAGACAAGGAGACGGGGGAAACCCATCGATGTTACCCGGACACCGAAGGCTTATCCTTAATCCATTGTCGTGATTCCTGAAAACATAAACATCCACGGATCGGTTCCAATAGTGCAATACTCTAAATAGTCCAGCGCTGTTATAAAAGGGAAACATTTTAATTTTATGTCAGAAAGAAAATCGCAAGGTCATGTGAAACTATACATTGTAATAATCGTAAATTAGACAAGACAGGGTTCTTGACTACAATGACAAATAAAGACACGCAAATCAAACAAACACACAATGTTATTGTTGCTTTTGCGGTTACGAGATTTTTGCTCCAAAGGTCCGAGGCGCGGTCCGATTTCACAAAACGCCAACATGCGGCCGGAGGCAAGGAATTCATCGTAATTTGTCAAAATTCAGAGTACCCTAGACCCGTAGGGACATCTTATATATATAGGCCTATATACTGTTTAGTAGTTTGTGAAATTGGGCACCTCACATACAGTGAGTAGTATTTTCTGCTTAAGCAGCTCTATGAAATTAGACCTAGGGCTTCACAAATATGGTAAGCAGGGAATTGAGAATAGCGAAGCATCAGTCCGTCGCAACAATGTGACATATTGCCTCGTAATATGTTTCTGCTGAGCAAGTTAACTCTGTGCTGAGCAAGTTTCTGTGCGTACCAGCTTAACTAAATTAGCCTCTCCCGTAAATTACGCTGATTACAATCACGCATGGGTATATATACGTCTTTGGTTGGTAAACGGAACGCGTATGCGTCACGTCACCATCAGCTTCATACATAAAAGGTGCGATGTTCCCTCATTTTGCCAAACAGTAGTGTTGGTGGGCACGCGCGATGAGTAATTTACATATTTCAAGGGGAAGGGCCATTGATGCATTAGTCTGAAACCTGGTCTACAGACGTCTGTATATCTGCCCCAGAAAATATCACATATCAACTTGATAAGCATTCTCAGTGTTGTTATGATGTGGGAATACAATTGTCTTGAGATTCACTTTTGATGATACTCAACCTAAGTTCAAAGTTTATCAACATGGACAGATTGAGGTAATCATTCAGCATTAAAGAAATGGTTTGACATTGCTTTCTGATGGGATAGTTGTATTCATCAAAATAGTGTTGTTCAAACAAAACACAAACCAACAACATACACGTATATAGTGTTCTCCTGAAGACAACCGGGGCGTACTGATCGAAACGTCGAGTTGTCTCACTATCGGTTCTTTTCACGACTTATAAAAAGAGATTTATGTACACGGTGTTCCCAAAAACTACATTGTATTTCACCTTTCAAAGTTTTAATACCACAAATACTTGACGTTTGGAAGTATCATCGGATTTGGGTGCTTTTGTTATTTATAATACAGCGTCAAATATATCGTTACAATTATGTTTTTAGTCATGCTTGTATGATATCTATTTCTTCTTGCCATGTAAGCAAAGGAAGGAATATTTTTTTGATTCAACCCCAATGATTCCAAAACATTAAAACAAAAATCATTTCATACCAGTAAATATATTCCCAAAATCAATGAAACACTCGTATCTGTCCCCCAGCCAAATACGAACCCCCTATCTTTAAATTAAGGTGAAATTTAAAAATGAAAAATTCACCTCCCCTAATTAAAAAAAAAAGCCTGGTCGTACCTGAAGAACGCAGTTCTACATAATGCTCCTACATTCTTCACCAAGACGTTATGCGCAAAACTAATTTCATGTGTGTCTGAATGTGAAAAAAATGCTTTCACCGTGGACTCTTCTTAAATCGTGCACATTTCCTCACGTCTCAGCGTCTCCCTCAAGCCGGCTAAGTGACGTCATCGCGAGCCTGCGCGCCTCGAGCTGTATGTTCTTTTTTAAGACTTCGCGCCCAAAAATACTTCCCCCTCTCTCTCTCTCTCTCTTTTTTGTTTGGAATGTTACATTTAGGTGTGCAACACACCCACGCAGAGCTGCCGGGCTTCCCGCGCCACAACAAAGCTAAATATACACTTTTAATACTAGTGTTGTCCAGAAATAGCATGGTAATCCGCGCTTTCTGTGCGGTCGTGGTTTATTATCGTCTGCCATTTGTAAAAACCGAACTCACCCTGACTTCAGGGTATAAAGCGCCGTGTTAAACCGAGCGGAATCCTCACTTCCAGACTGTTGTGGTCCTCCTCAAATGGCCTCATTTTATTTTCTTGCAATAAAATATTCTAGGGTTTGAGCATAATGATTCTGCGTCTAGAATTGCTGTGGGACTTCAATCCCATCAAAGTTCAAAACATGTTTTGTTACCATGGATATGGAATTTCTTGAAGTGTTTTATATGAGAATTTGTGCGGTGTTGTATTAATATGTCTGCCTTTACGTGCATAATTAATGTGAAAATCAAAGGGTCCTTTTACACGAAAGTGCTAGGTTTTTTTTTCGTAGATGGTGACCTTTGTATTATACTTCTTAAGAAACTAACAATCTGAAGAACATGACAATTACACGGTTATTTGTAAGTCGAATTGTCTCGAAATTGCGACCTCCTAAACTTCTTGGATTTGTTTACAGGTTGACCGTACTGTGTAATAAATTTGAACATGAAAATTTGAATAAATGTATCCTTTGTTAAAAAAACAACAACAATGTTGTAAAACATCTTTAAAATGAACCCTAAAGTCAGACCATTCAATATCATCCACTGCGGTTCTGAATGATAGCGATAGATGCACACAGCAGACTGCAATATTATGATATCATGTGGTGAATGGATATACACAGTACACGGGGAGTTCTATGGGCAGTTTTAAAACGTATGAGATGTGAGCCAGTGAGACATAATACTGCAATGCAAAATGTGATGTGACAAAAGAAGTATATAATGTCAGTTTTACAAACTCATCAGAAAGGTGAATATTAACGTTGGGTGACATTGAACCCCTTTATAGTGCGGTAGGTATGCCTACCGTACACGGTGGGATTAAGCCTTTTGTGATACAAGCGTAGAATTTGACACACAGTTATGAGCACGTCATGAGAACGATGTTCGGCTGTAGGACCATCTAAGATTTGTACCCATGAAAAACAAAGGTTGTATAAGAAACAATGGCAGCAATTTTAGAAATTTTTGAAGTTGTTTATATATATTTTTTTCAAATTCAAATCTGCGACGGCCCTATAGCCAAATATCTTTCTCGAGACATACTTTGACTGCCAAATTTCGTACGTCTATCATCAAAGCACACTTTCTCCAAATATTTCCCTATCTGCCCAACTACCTAGAATCGATGCCACTTGGACAACTTGTCACGTTAAATAAAAAAGAGAGCATAGTTTCCATACTGAAAACCCGTTTAAATTCATGTCCTTGAACTTGGGATTTTTAAAAATTAGTTGGCGCCGTGCCGTAGAGTAAAACTTTAGGAAAGACTACTCAATCAGTTTGTGGTAGTTTTAATGACATGTTACTCACTGACCTAGAGAAAAAAACATTTTTATAGGATTGTGGTTTGTCGCGTTACCAGCTCACACGCAACAATCGTATACTACTCTCGCGAGGCTGCTGGCACCTGACTAGGGACAGTAGTCGTGAGAGCAGATCGCGGGAGCAGCAACTGTCTCGCGAGAGCACAGTCGCGTGAGAGCCGTTACGCTACCACTACGACAAACACTGAGCGACTTGTCCACAAGTCTAACCGTTAATCGAAAACCAACGCGTACATTCCCGTGTGTAAAAAATATGAAGTTTGAATATAATATGATATTACCAGATATGGGGAGGGAGATATAAGGGAAAGGAAGTGCATTTACCATGGAAAGATCAGGGTTTGTCAGATGACGGTATCGTTTAAAAACACATTTGTTTTTCTTTTTTTTCAACAGAGAAAGATGATCTACAAACTGCGTTGAAATCTTCTCAAGGTAAAGCGTTTCTGACACCATTATTTAAAGATTATTTAGTTACTGATGTACAAAATATGAAATGAGCTTCCATCTACTGTAAGAAATCAATCTAGCAGAAACTCCCTCAGATCAGACTTTTTTTTTAATCAGGCTAACCAACATGGATGTTAATTTTGTGTTGGATGTTAATTATTATTATTAAAAAAAAAAATTATATTGTGGGTTGTAGATTGCATTGTTTTGAACGCGACTTCTTGTTAAACTGTTTTTGTGTGTGGATTGATTGGGCATTGGTAAAAAAAAAACAGCTTTTATGCTGAGCTGATTTTACCCTGTATAAAATAAAGTATAAATAAATAAGTAAATAACCTTTAGCATCTCCATTCCACATCTCACTTGTCCGGCGACCACGACTTTTGTTACTAGCATCATTACTTGTGTTAGTATAAAGCGGATGAGTAGAAAATACATTGAACTAAAAAAAGAAAAGAAAAGAAAAAAGCAAGTTCGCCCCAAGCAAGACTAAAAGCCACTCTTGGTAAGGGGGCTACAAGAAGAAAACATTCAAGATGAAAATAACTCAGAGGAGTTGAAGGTAGGAGTCGATACTCCTCTTAAAAGCAGTCTAGATTGTAGGATGGGGGAAACGTGTGCCAGGCAAGGAGTTCCAAAGAGGTGCAGTACGTGGAATGAAGCTGTGGGAATAGCTAGCTCTTTGTTCTACATCACCAGACTAAAATTGTTTTGGGGGGTTGTCTGGAAAGTCCACAGTTTATCAATCGATCCAACTTCTAGACTATCCACATTTATAACAGGCTCTTTTCATGCCCGTTGTATTTTTGTCTTGTTGAACAACATTATGTGGGAGGAAATAACAATAAGGGACAGCACATTGGCGTATCAAATGTACGGTTAAAGTCACGTTCGCATCTCTTTAATGTTGTTTGCAACCCACGCCTATAATTGCTACCGGAATCAAATCGTATGTTACCGAGTATTGTACAATGCAAAGCCACATCAGTTAATTACTGTGTGGGAGGTTATTGTGCAGGTGGTTATGCAGTTAATTGATCAAAATATCAACAAGTATCGTATCGATCGAAGATGTCCGTGATCGAATTGTGTGTGTCACATTGCGTCATGGAAAGAGCAGCTGGGGGCATCTTTGGCTGGGTTTGGTTTACCACAGGATCAACTAGATTTATTTATCTAGGCAGATCAGATTTGCAATAAGGCTTCGGGAAAAACAAATTGTTTTACTACCCTTGCTTTTTTGTTTATGGAGCTGTCAGACCAAGGTCGTAAAGGCCACTCAGTCATCAAAAGGGGACTGTGACCGTAAACTATGAGTATGTAACGTTTGCACGCGGTGAGAAAACCGTAAGAGTTAAGTATTATATTCCTTATTAGTAGAGGTTACAAAAGCTGCACCCATGTTTGTTTTCGGTGTCGAGTGCTGTAAAAAGTTGTATCTGTCCCGAAGGCATTTTTGGGAATCTGTCATGAGCCACCATTACGTCAAGATTGTCTCCAAACACGAACATTTTTAATTAAAAAAGAAAGCTTGTCATTGTTTAGCAGATCGAACTACCACAGGAATACAGAATAGACACCGCTTAATTAATTTGTCGCTATGAGCAAACGGAAACTGTTTTTTCTCTTCTTATTCGAGATTCTCTTTCCCAATCGTCCGTTTGGTCAAATTTCACCCTTAGGCCTCCAATTCACGAACGCTTGCTAATTAAAACTAAAATTTGTTATTCAACCTTCACAAGTCCAGACATTAGCGGTGTTTACAAAAGAAAAATGGTATGGAGACCCAGAGTTTCTGGAAACTTATAATGCCCTTCATTTTCTGTTTGTCCTGAAATATTTATGCGTGTATCTTGAAGGTCAGCATTGAAATCGAAACGCGTAAACCAAAAAGGTATTTAGGATTGAAAGAAGAAGAAGAGAGAACGCCCTCAGGGCTTCGAAATGGTGTATTTTTTTTTACTGACAGCTCGGACGCGGGTACCGGTAGATAAACGTAATTGCAGTCTATAAAATATCACGAGGTATGCGCTAACAATGCAACGGACGTAGTAAACTCGAGAAACTATCGGCCATGTTTGCACGTCGTCAATATATAATCTGAGATGGCATACGTGTGTTAACTTGTTTTTCCTTTTCTCTCTCTTTTAAACCTTACCTCCAGAAAACCCCTGAACCATACCAATTACTTAGGTGGCTGAAGTTTTTTTGTTCCCTTCTTTTCTTTAGCAGACCACCTTACTAAAAGCAAAAATAAAATGGGAAATCTCTTATTAAACAGGAAGGGACTGCTCCGTGACTGCGTGAATAAGACAAATCAGCCTGCGTCTTGATGTTTTTCAACGCATTCTATTGTTGCCCCCCCCCCGCTCTTACGGTGTTAAACAATCCGAAAGCACCCATCATGCACCGCGAGCCGGAGTCTCACAAAAACCCGTGCGCGCGAGCACACAGCGTAGCAACTCCCGCCTTTTTGACATTTCGGGGCTAAGGCACGGAGGGCCGGATGATGATGATGATGATGATGATGATATCACAGGCAGTTATATATGAACACCATTCTCTTAGGATGGATTGTACCGGGCTGACCAACCTGTAAGCAGAGCATGCTGCACACGATGGATAATACAAAACCGTTTAGGCCACCTCAGCTGGGTAACTTCTGCTTGACTGACGAAGGTGAGCCAACAGATTCTGTTATGACATTCTTTCAGAAGCCGCACACTTTGCGGCAGTGTTATTAATAACGGAGATTTGTTTTAGTATCGTACGAGGCGGCCTTGTACATTTGGGCCAAAAATATTAAAATGTTCATCAGTTATTGCGTATGTTTTAACTTTAATTTTGGTGGTTCGTAAGGCTATAAAAAGATCCATTTTGATCTTCTGTCGTCCGCTGAGTTTATGCAATGGCCAAAAGGTCATCTAGGTCAACTTGTGCTGTAGGCCCTTCAAGTGAAGATTGTACGCATTTGATATTGAAGAAACGATTCAGGTTCAAGGAGAGTGCGGTTTCAACGAATTAACTTTCTGTTTTGAAAGCCTTTGTGTATAATATTTTTTACATGGTTGTGTACAGTTGCATCAGGCACCCGGGGTTCAATTTTAATGTACTACATTCAACCGACGCCGTAATGTTGGGTTCGAATCCCAGCGCAGCAAGTCGTAGCTCAATAATTGTCCCTCAAACAAGACTAACAGTATATGCTTTGATTAATGACACTTGAACGTACTTAAATTAATGCTATGTAGTGAGGACTGAACGGGGAAAAAAAAGCTAGAGTGCTCACCGTGAACGAAAATTGGGCTTACCGTAATTTACATTTCTTGCCTACCCTGCAGCATATTGCGTCACAGCACCAAGTTACACACCTTTGCCGATGTCACCTTGCAGTGATTAGGCATGATTCATTCAACAGCTCATTCCAACCAATCTCAAACCGTCTCTAAATAATTCAAGCACCATCCGCGAGGACCTATACTACAGGCTGGCAATAAATACCCGGTGCTAAGTAAATGCCAGTGATATGTTCTGAGCAAGGTTTCTTGCCCCAAATCGTCTGTAAAATTCGTTTTTGCTCAATGGCGTTGTCGTCAGTCATCACGATGGGGAAAATGGTTATTTTCCCCCTCCAACTATAAATAAAACCGTCCCTAAATTTGTACCAATGAAGGTTACATCACATGAGGCACTGCGATATTACATGAGCATGATACAAATTGCTACTGAGAAAAAGAAACAAAAATGTAATTACTTTTTTATTCAGTCTCTTTAAAAACTACCCCCATTATTTAGAAGAATGATAAATGAAATCTAAAGCATTTATTTAATGAGATGCAAATAAGGCACTTTATGTATAAATTTGTTTGAGGGTGATTACCATAGGTATAGAAATACCAGCATCTTTTGTAGTAGTCTTTGTTTTAGGAAATTTGGGAAATACGTATGGAATCAGTTGTCGTTTGTGCGCAACGAGATTTGCTCTTCATTTTCGATATAATGTGCAGAAAATGCTAATATTTGAATCTCTTGTCTGTGACGTTCAGTTTTCAGTGTTTGTGAAGCTGCAGTTTTCAGATACGAAAACATTGGCGTGTGACGATTGTAATCATGTACATAACTACACAATAACCATTTTGAATCCTTCACATATCAGCTTCGCCAGATATGACCTTTAACATTTTGATATAGTCGTCATGTTGAGCCGATTTCGTCGACATGTGAGTCGTTTTTTTTATACGTTGGCCGTTTCACCGAGTTATATTGTACGGTCGCCGAATTCATTCAATGGACTCAGTTATCTGTATATCATCATTAGGCACCGGTCTTTAAACATACTTGAGTTTCTTTTATATCAAACGTCTTCGATGATTTCATTTGGGAACGCCGGGAAAACAAAAAAGTCAAACAGTAGGCCTTGGCTCGGCAAATGGTGTGTATTCTATGGGGAGACGCTGCCCGAGATTCTGTCTGAATCGAGGTGACACAGTGAATCTATTTTTACGCCTCCCTGTTGTGTCCTAGAAAAGGCAGACCTGAGCTTTGTTGGTTGCTCATTGTCAAACATACCCCTTTTGTGATCATCATTTTTACCCCTTTGCTGTGGATTGAGACGTGTATTATTTTGTACACGGATACTTTTTTTTTTTTGCTTCGCCGAGGGATTTCCTCAAAAGATTTTCCCGGGATATACAGTTTCATTGTGTATCAACATTTCTAGGAAGCGCCGACGGTAAAATTTCATCCCTCAAAAATACCCGCAATCGAACACAATAACATCATCCTCAACTCATTTTTGTTATTACGGATCTTTGCAATGTCATGCTGATTGTAAAACTAGCATGAAATGTTCTGGTGAGAGGACACACTTATGATCAAACGTATCATGGATTGTTTTCATTTTAGGGACTCAATATATAGGAACTCTGGATAAGGGAAAAGCCGAATGCTTTATCATAACTTCATACTTTGTTATCCGTTTGTTCGCTGACAATTACGTGACGCAGTCCCGTTTTGCGAGTATCGTTTTTCACGCGGTAATACTTGCTCGTCCATCCATCCCTCAGTGACGGATGTGGTGTCAGCTGATACGCTAAGTCTCTCTTGTCACTGGACCAGATGTCGTCCAATTGACAGACATCAAGGCTAGATCGTCCTAAACGAAGAAAATCTCGCATATCATACTGCTAGACAGATAGAGAAGTACACCGGCCTCTTAAAGTTGATTTTGTTGATGTTTATATCCCCAACTCAAAACGGCAGACAGGACGCTGTGGTTGGGTTATCATTGCGCAGCGACATCCAGGGAACTCAGCATTATCTGCTACCTGCACCTGTGGATCCCACGCTAAGTGCTTTTAGCTGGACCCATTTTTACAAGAAGTCTCTATCCGCACTTGCCAAACGTCTTCGAAAGTATCTGTTGAGTTGTCAAGAGGTCACTTAGTGCCAAGCAGTTATGATATTTCGCCTCCAGGGACCTATCAAGACCCCATGAACTATACACATGAACGCGGGGAACCACTTGAAATGAGAACGCATGTGTTACTAGTTCAGAATATGGTTTGGTTGTTTTTTTAAACGCCTTCCTTTCATCTAGTTGGGTTGAAACCGCGATTGATCGAACTAGGTAGAATCTCAACTGTGATCACGGGAATAATTCGTGAGGTGATACAGCGAAGTCGTGACTCCTCGGCGAAGACTTCCCACTCGGTCGTAAAAAACATGTATGTATCGTGGATTATTTGTTTGTGCCACACGCCCCCCTCAGTGTAACACACAGCAAAGGGTGATAGAAACGCAAATGAACTGATATGCACAAGAAATCATTCATATTGAGCAATTACGTAATTGTGCTCCATCATCAATCATCATTATTATGATGCCCCATGCGCGGGCCCTTGCTTCTTGTTTAACCCATTTGTAAAGTGGCCTTCTCTATGGCTGTGAAATTGATCCTGTCCAATGCAGTGTGTTGGTATTACAAAAAAGTACACCCAATTCCGTTTTCAATACACACACATCATTCAACCGACCTGTCAGAATTTCATCACTTTAGGTCGGGGTGACGTTTTTAGTGAACACAATGAAATACGGTTATGTTTAGACCAGGGATGTTGTACATGCTCACATATACAAGCTTATTTCGATTTCAGTTATCGTAACCATAATGTTATTAAGTTGGGGGTATTAGAATGTAAATATAAAGGCTTTGTTGAGACACTGGAACGAGCGTGATAATCAGCGAGCGTTTGGGTTGAAATTGAGGCAATTTTCAAAACAACAGCTTGGGCTTGGGCTTGGGCTCCGTCAGTTATATGGAAAATTTGCGATTTCCTTACGGGGCTTCAACCATGCGGACAGAGCCCGAAAGCCAGAGCCCAAGCTCACATCCGCGCTTTCGAAAAGGGTCTGTGAAAGTTCTTCTTATCAGTTATCGGTGGAATTGTTTGAGAGCAATTTTGTTTTTGAGTGTCAATGCTTAAGGTCACTAAAACGATAACGTGCTAAGAAGTTGAGACCCCGAACCAAAACCTTTATAAACAGAACTTGAACTGTAAACATCCTCTGGAATGCTGTAGCAACAGGTAGATCATGAGCAATCCTCCCAAGTCGTATACCTTTAACCCCGGCTGGTGATAAATTGGTTGTTTGTTCCTCGGAGAGCACACGGGCGAGGGTATAATGGAAATGTTGCCTTTAACAGGGAAACCAATCAGTTCGTGACTGATAACTTTGTAGAATGTGCAAGAACATACGATGTTTATACGGATAGACTTGGGGGATTGGATTTCATAACATAAATTCTTGGCCATGTGTAAAAAGTTTTTTAAAGAGGAGCGCCATTATGTTTGATGAGGTTAGGGACGCTTGCGACGAGGATGTGTAAAAGTTGCGCCATCAATAATGTGATCACCTCTCTGAGAAGACACTGCTGTGGACCGGCTGTTACAGGTACATTCTTGAGGGAATGTTTTCGATACCGTTTTGCATAATGATTGTGTCTCATAATAGTTCAAGTAGAGGTAATTTCGAGCAGATATATTACTGAAGGGTTACGGTACTTGAACGTGCTAAATTTTGACAGTACGTGGTCTTGGTTCAAGAATGTTTTAATGTTTAGGGGGGGGGGGGCTATTATTAGAGTTATTCTTGCTTGATGCGTACTGGAGACTAGTCTGACAGCTTGGTCTATAGGCTTACTTTGGCTCGAGTAAACAGCCATGCCTTGGACAGCGCAAGACGTTTATTGAGCTTTTAATTTGGAAATCATTTTTTGACAGTTTGAAATAAAATGCCTAAACATCTCTTTCAGAAATATTTGGGTATTGAACGAAGTTTGTATAGCGAGTGCCTAACCGGTTCTTTAAAGATGCATTAAGGCTTGAACGAAGTTTGCAGCCAGTGCCTAACCGTCTTTTCATGAAGCTCGTTGCCAGTGCCTAACTGTCTCTTTAAGATACCTTCAGGCTTGAATGAAGTTAGTTCCCTGTGCCTAACCGTCTTTTTAGCATACCTTCTCGGGGGCTCGCAATGAATTTGTTGCCAGTGCCTTTTTCGTCTCTTTAATGATCGCCTTTCAAGCCATGTATAATGTTCATCAATACAGGACATGTCAGGTTTTGGATTCACTCGGACTGGGACCCAAGAGAAGATGTCTCAATATTGGTTATAGGCACAGCTGTACTCCAATACAGTCCCTGTCATGGATGTGTACCCAACAGCTACGTGCCTACTTACTTTTAGTCACAGTGGACAATATTCCATAAAAAAAAGACAGACAAAAACACGGAGGCATCCCTTGGCTTTGGTATTATATTGAAGAATTCGCCTGAATGTCATTTTGATGTTGTACGGGACACGTGAGTGGGCGAGTTTGGTTATATTACCGAGCCTTGGATTGAGATATGGAGGGAGCATATCGTCCTGGATGACCCTACCCTAGATCCCATCGGAATCACCGATGAAAATTCAACGCGAAAGACCCTTGAGCAACCAACAAGGGCACACAGACCTTTGTGGCATCATTTAAAGATAGGGCGCAGCATTGGCCGGTCACAAAAGACTGCCGTAAACGTAACTCAAGTCCTGAATCCAGTTTTTCTGAAAATAGTTCTATGCAATGTGCTGACATTTTCAAGTGAAGGTTACGTCTTTGTTTTTTTCAAACCACTTCCTCCAAAGTTATTGACAATATCAGTATGCACATAATGTACCAAGCATGCTTGTAACATTATGTAGCATGCTTGTAACATTATAAGCAGTTGGGAAACTGCGGCAGCAGCTGTAACTCCACGTTAGTGCCTGTCGAAAAGTATGTCCCGTGCCGCAAGAGGTTTTCAAAGTTGCAGATGCTGACGAAGCCAGAGAGACCAACACCTAGGTTCCAAAAAGGCCCATTAGAACTTGGATCATATTATCCATAACAGAGTTAGCCCTGACGTGTGGCACGGAAGTGTAGCCTGAGCCCGTAACCTGTGTCTAAACTTTAACTCGGGCCTAAGATGTAGCCTAAACCTTGTACAATGTACAAGGTTGGCCATGTTTAAGTCTAGGCTACATTTAGGGTGGCTGTAGGTTTGTTTAGGTCTGGGCTACATTTAGATTTAATGTATTAGGGCTACGTTTAGGTCCCGGGCTACGGTATCATACTAGACTTTGCTCAAGACCGTGTTTTACACAACTTTTATGTTGATAATCAAAATGTTAATAACTAACATTTTGTCAGACAAAATTTAGTTTAAATGAGTTTCTTTTTTCCATCTAAAATGAAGATCTGGCAAATAAGAAAGAAAAAACCCCAAACAACAACAACAACAAAAATACTTAAATTTTCCTTACATGTTTTCTTCGATGCGTTTTTATGAATAAAAGTGCACACTTTTGAAAACTAATTTCAACAATGAAGAGATCGAACTCGGATTTTTATTTGGTTGCAAGATTAAATCTTTGCAAACAGTGTATTGTCGTGCCCACTCTGATGATAAAAGTCTATCCTCTAGAACTATTCTTTCATCTTCGAAGATAATGTCCTTTGTTTGCTTGTTTTTTGTTTTTCTCTTTCAACTGGCCTTTACTCGGAATCGATTTACATTTTTTGAATTACTTCCAATTGTTTCAGTAAAAAAAAATTCAGAGTGTAGTTAAATAGCACTGTGCTTGTTTGAATCGGTAATTAACATGTTGGTAAATAGACGGTGGCGTTGTCCAATTCAGTGACACTTTACCATTCACCGTATTTTGAATTTACATTATCTAGTAAGTTCATCACCTCGTTTGACATTAAACGGGGAAGAGGACTGTTGGTATATATTTATTAGCGAGGGGCAATTCAATTTGAAACACCAAAAGCACATCGAGGTGTCTTCTCCAATGGTGATAAAACGTGGGGCACATCATGTTAATTGGACGCAGAGAAATGCGTGTTTACGTGTCACATAAAAGAGCCGCCTGTCGTGATTTAAAACCTACACGTGTAGTAACACATACGTCGCATATCTTTCCCTACACAGTAGTGATTACGCGAGGGATTATATTCAGAGGCAATTTAATATAACATTTTTTGCTCCTTTCTTGTTCCTCATCAGTAATCCATTTTAATATCCCAGACGCATTGACCTGGGGTCTCTCCGCATCTCTTCTCAGAGTCAAGAGGAGTCTTGAAAGGAAGTTGCCGCGAAAGAAAAGTACACCTTATAAAAAAAAAAGTGTTTGACGAGATCCTATAAACAGGGTTATGCCATTTTATTAATTGGCCATGCGGATTGGGTCGTTTTTAAAGGTGGTGGATGCAATGTAGTGTCTGTGGTTATCTAGACCAAGCTGTTCTCCGTCCTCAGCTTCTCGTAAACATGTAGGCCAATTAATCTGCTCTCGTACACATCGTAATCGCCCAGAGGATTTTAAAAATGCGCATAGGTTATGGACTTGGTGAAGAGGTTGGTTTCAAAGCTGTGCGCAGGAATCCGGGTCGTGTGGCGGCACGCAGACGGGCGGGGTGACGTTTATTTTTTAGCTGATTTAACGACACTTTTCAGCCTGGTGGCAACAATGAATTTTCTTTTAATTATTGTATTTGACCGGTTTAATGTGCTTCTAAATATGCATAGAAAGGCAATTCAATCAACAGTAATACTCTAAACTTAAAAAAAAAACCCAAGTTTTATGTCGATTTGTGTTGATGAAAAAAAAAAGACCCTTTGTCCCTTAGTTTAAAGTGTCATGACCGAGATGTCAAGTGCACCAGATTTCAGCTCTGGTTGTCGTTGGATAGTTAGTAAAGTAGTACTGGTTGCAGCACTTGTGTCCTTGCACGATACATTTTGCCATTTCTGTTTTGTCCTACAAGTAGAGTTGGATTTGCTATCGTGTTTTACGGCTTGGGTTTTAGTAGGCATTGCGCCAAAGCGCCTTGGTATCCTGTCTATGTATTATTGTAGACGATGTAGACAAAATCCTCATACTGCACTCTAAAGAATAATTGCTCAACATTGGGTAACATTCTTACCCTTTCAGTATTAAAAAGGGAACATGGTCGTTCACTTGTGTACAATTCTTGCACAACATCCAACGTGTAAGAAATTACCCATTATTGTGTAATTTTAATACCAACATGTGCAATATCTTTAGCACAGCACTGTTGGGTAAGAAGTTTACCCATGTGACGACCATGTTCCCTTTTTACTCCAAAATAGGGTAAACTTTACCTAACCCTCATTTTACCCACGTGTTGTGTAATTTTCTCACCAAATAATTGGGTTATATTACTTTACCCATCAGCAAACAACAAAAATTGTCGTTTTACCCCAAATCGATCAAAAGTTACACAACATTTTTAGTCAGCAGTTTTACACAGCAACATTTGACACTTCTTTTTAAGAGTACGGGGCCATACAAGGTTAAAAAAGAAGAAGAAGAAAAAAGAACCAATAAAATTTTGCAACTTTTCTTTGAAGAAGCAATGTTTTGAGTGCCTTTATGCCGGTCATAGAAAAAATTAATCGAATTTAGGAAAATTTCAGAAAAATATACTACATTTACAGTAATAGCGTATATCTTCTCATAACAACTTACTGTATGTATTGAGTATCGATTAGGTTATTATAGCGAGTCAGCACTTAAGTATCGATTTGAAAATTCGATTATGTGAACGAGAGTCGGCACACTCGTGTTTCGATATTCTGTATTCAAGAGACACGTGCCGCGTTCTGAAGGCAGTTTCGCGTTTCTGAAGCGGTTGGGAGCGGTCGATACGGCGACGTCATCTCTGTTTTCCTTTCAATCGATGGTTTCCCAGTACTCAAGCTCATCCTTTCACTCTTCAAATTCCCCTTTCGAATGAATGGAACTCCCGCCAAAACAATAAGTTGGAGGTATGCAAAGACCGCGCCTTCGTCCCCACCGTTAGCAGTCAAGGTAAACATCCATTCAAAACATTCAGAGTAAATACAGAGTGACGATTTCAGTTCACTTTCAAGTGTCAAAACAACACGTCATTACTGACAACATTATATTGTTATCGTCACAGTCAGCAGCAGCAACAATATCAACAAGAACAACAACAACAACCTGTTGTTTACAAGATGACATTGTCTCCATCGGCGATGTAGAAAATATAGGAGAGGAAAACCACATTGATTTGGGCTATTTTAAGATTTCCACGAGGATAACTCAAAGTACGTTATAATGTGTGCGATGAATGATTCAATAATAGCTCCCGGCACTCCATTTTGGTACAAAAGTCAGTGATATGCTGGCATTTTTGTTGTTTTGTTTTAACATGCATTATAATAATTTGATCAATGCTTATTTGTTTTGGCCAACCACAGCGAAAACATCACAATAGAAAAACAAGAAACAGATTTTTTTTTAAACACCCACAATTACTTTTGCATTAAATTTCATTACTGGTGGTGTAATGTTTGAATAAGTTGTAGGCTCATCGGAATGGGCGTTAGTTCGAATCCCGGCCTTGGCTAAAGACCTTGGCTAGTTCCATGTTACATTTAGTGGCATTCTGCTCTAGCATTGCTAAGCTCAATGCAGTTGTACACTGAGTATAGGGATATTTCCCAAATAGAGAAAGTAAGTTTCAAACCAATAGTTCCTTTGTTAAAAAGAAAGAAGAAGAAGAAAGAAAGAAAGAAAACAAACCAAACGAAAAAAACCCAAACAAACAAACAAAACAAACAAACAAACAAACAACAACAGCAACAACAACAACAATAAAGAAAATACTACTATCGTCAAAACTAGACATTTTTCAAGGAACACTTGAATAAAAGATACAGTAATCCTAAACATTTCTGTTGTTGTTAATTTTTAGTAAGGTTGACGTTACAAGATGTTTATTGTCTATGACACCCCGTGAAGGTTCAAGTCTTCTTCAAACGCCGAATCAAACACGAGCTGACTTCGAAATCTGACTGTTGCCAATCTGTCGCTGTCACAGTCGTTTCAATGATTGCAGCCTGCCATATCAGGCTGATGAGGGTGGTCAGTTGATGCAAAGCCTGCTTCGGGTGGGAAAAAAACCCATTTTCGATTGGACTCTTCTTTCTACCTCCTGGAGGTTCAGAAAGTAAGAAGAGGATATTTTGCAAAGAGCCTCGCAATGCCCATGGGTTGGGGGCAGTATCGCCTTACAAGGCCCGCTCGGATCGTGGGCAATTACTTATGAATCAAGATGCTGACCTTTTATGTTCCGGGGCCGGTAGATTAGGCAGAGGTGTGACAATGGATTAAGCCATGCCCATTATACGTTACATTCCTCATACATGAACATTATGTTTGGCCCGATTCTGTCCGATCCAACTAGTTTTACTCCATTTGCCGTTCCCCTTCATCTCTCTCAACGACTCGTCGATCGTTGTGGATTCACGGACATATCGTTTCCACACAATCAGTTCGTAATGAAATAAACTAAACCGTAAAGTAGGTTATCTGGAACGGTCGAGGCATTTGCCGACATAGGCTAGTATGACGCTGATTGATTCCTCTTACTTGGATATTCGTGATTAATAGGCCTACCCATACTTGTCCCATCGGTTTTTATCAATTTTACTACGTATACAACGAAAGGTTATTAAAGTAGTTGGAATAAAGTAATCCACAAGTAGACCGGGTGAATCACTACAACCCACTGTACCATTTTGTTCTCATCTCGCAGATACTTGGTTGGAGTTTCTCCCGAATCTTTGTTCAGAGAAAGTACAGGAACGGAATCTCATACTCTTGTTGGTGTTTGTCACAAAGACAAAAGTTTTACAGGACTATCTTGTTTATTAACTAACTCAGAATAGCAAGGGTGGTAAAGCGTTTTGTAGCCGAGCTCATCGAACTCAAGTCCTGGTGACAAAGTCACCGGAGTGTGGATTCGAATCCCGGTCTTGACACTTGTGTTCTTGAGGGAGACACTTAACTAAAACTGACTCTTCATCATTCAATAATATTTGAGTAACGGCGAGGGTAGAGATTATTTCGTCCAATAGCCCATATGTATGTCCCAGTGCGCATGATCGGCGCGCAATGGATTCTGGGTGATATCCGGGTCCAAGCAACACCGGCAACCATTATGGCACGCCGATTTGGAAGTAACAAGGTGCACAACTATAAAACCAGGCATGGTTACATGTAAACCCAACAGCATGGCGTCCATCTTGGCAGCTTGATATATTTCTTATCTGCTAAGTTTCCCAGTATGCATTGCGGTATATTTTTTAAGATGGCGCTTGTGCATGTAGCTTATTGGTTGAATATGCTGAATACTCCCAACCTCGTCCCCATGGTTTACTTTATTTCCAACCATGTTTGTAAATAGTAAACCCTGCTCGACACACCCTGGGGAAGAGGTTGGAATACTCCTGAAAAGAATACTCCTGAGGAGTTGAGAGGGTTTCAGGACTGCTTGAGGGGCCCGAAGAAAAGGGTATCATAATAAAAAGAGTAATGTATAGTCACGCTAGAGGTGAAAAAATAACGTAAGGCGATTTTAGAGGCATATGAAAATGTGCATAATAAATACACATATTCAAGAGGTAGTCAGGCTTTGTTGTTATTGTTGTTGCCGCTGCTGCTGTTACTGTTGCTCCACTCTTGTTGCTGTTGTTGTTGTTTTGTTGTTGTTGTTGTTGTTGTTGCTGTTGCTGCTGCTTGCTGTTTTCCTCCTTTATAGTGTAATCTAATTTGTATTCACGCCGCACTGACCGGACATTCAACACAATCAAGTCTCATGGATTAATTGGAGTTTAATTAAAACGACTCGGCGTCATGCCGCAGAATTCCAATCTGGAATTTGATACATCAGACCCAGTGCAGGTAATTAACATGTGGATAATTCCTATGTTACGGACATCCTTGTTGAGGAGCGACCATCCACCACTGAGAAAAGTAGAGAATTGATAAGACAATAAGTGGATCATAAAGAATTGAAAACAAATGATACATAGCAGATGTTTAATCTCAAGGGTTTACATACGTGATAGTTAAATACATTGATCAGAGAAACACAATGGCCCGTCTGAGATAATGCCATGCAGGCCTGTCGCAGAATCCTTTTCCCCGAGGGAATTTGCAAACTCGGAATGGGCACATTCTAACACATACGAAATACCATGGGGGAGACCCACCCCACGTTTTTCAGTGTAATGTTCCCGTTAAAGTGTAGATTGAAATTCACTCTGACCGAGTGAAACGAGGTACAACTGCAGGTAATTTTTTACCGCTAGTTTCAATTGAGTTGAGTGAATTTCAGTCTAAAACTTTAAGAGAGTAGGTCTAACATCTTTTTTATGACATTTTTACAGATTAGTTGTGTGACGTGTTTATTGAAAACTAAAAGGATAGGGATGAATTTGCTCTCTCCGAAACCATTGTTGTATCAGCCAATTTCTTCAGGAACGGAATTATCTGTGAATCCGGGAAGTACAGAGAGCAATTCTTTTCACAAAACCTCATGTGAATTAGTAATTTCCAGTATTTATTTCTTCCATTTGGAAACCCCCCAACTTTCAATTACAACCTCCTGCTGGGCTAGTAATACGTTTGGAAACGTTGACGATAACGTTCAGCCCCTGCTCGTGTCGACAACCTGTACAGAGTTGAGGAAGCCCTTCATGTATAAACCATAAGATATCAGAGGGAATTAATCAAACACAAGGTGAACGATTTACAGTCCTTACCCAACACTAAATTGCAATTAGGAGACGCTCTGGCCATCTCTTTGGCGTCTGCATAATTATGATGTGCCCGGCCATTAGAAACACAAGAAAGTGGTCATGTTACGGAACTGTCTACGGCGACTTGCCAGTAAAACAAACCCCCACAAAAAAAGGTGTCTGATAAGTCACAAGTATAGACAAATACTGATTTACCCACTACAGTTTACAATCCGGAATTTTTTTGGCAATACTAACATTCAAATTCCATATAATAACATCAAGGTGTCCTTTTGGACACGCTGTAATCAATTTGAACGCCAACGCACTTCATCTTTATTTTTTTATTGTTGTCATTATTATAATCTTTGCTATTAAATCTTTATCGTAATGAAACCAAGCCCCCCCCCCCCTCGAGTGCGACTATATCCGTCACCCGTAGGCCTGAAGATATCTGTTAATACAGAAGAAGATGCTCACGAAATATCAGTTTTATGTGTGGGAGGAAAACCCAATCCACATCCCAGTCTGGGATTCGAACCAGGGTCCACAGAGGTGAAAGGCAGGGAAGAAAAACCACTTAGACAAACTGAATGCCCACCCTGAAAGTAAATTTCATCTACATGTGAAAAAACAACATAAAGTCATGAATAACCCGTATACGCACTGTTTTTGATGATACAGCAACTTTGGACGCCTTGTGTCCGGACCCTAGAAATACAACCTTTGCAATAGTTTAGTTGGGTGATGCCCTAATTTTGCTGCATGACAATTTTAAGCTTTCATTAACATTACCTCCAAAGTGTTACTATATTAATATTTCCAATTAATATTCTCGCCATAGACTTTTGTAACATCACAATAGACGTACGGTAGACATTGAAGCTCTACAGAGTATGAAGAATGCTAGGTTCATTACATAGTTATAATAGAACATGTCCCGAGCAAACAGCAGGTGGTCGATTCTTTGCGGTGTGAAGACCAGCAATCCAATGAGTAAATTTCAAAACAAATTGTTTACAGAATCAGAGCACCATTTGAAGCAGTTTTCACCGGGGACAGATCTGTTAAAGCTATGTCCAAGCAGAGTAATGAATAATAAATTGCGAAGTATTTTGTAAGAGTTATTTTGCTGCGAAAGTTCACCCCCTGGGCGATATCGCCATCTTAAAAATAGCTCGTCGGTCCACCAAGACACTTCGTGAACAGTAGAAGCCTAGAGGGTTTATTCAACATCCGCGACTGTAGAGTCCAGGCATGTTGCAAAAGGTCTGTGCCGGTTTCTGAAAGCTTCCATAGGCACATACGTTTTGCACAAGCACAGAAATCCCACTTAGCAGAGAAAGGTCACTGAGCAGAAAAGGTCACCTACCAAGGCCCATTATAGAGCTGCTGACAAGCGGGAAAATTATGCCGAATGATTTTCTGGGAAGCAAAACTATATATAAGCAGGAAACCAGTCGCAGACAGTACATGTGACATGGTGTTTTGGCTGGTAACCTTATTCTGGTAGCAAAATTGTTTTGTGCTTTACAAAATTAGGCCCAGGGCACTGTTATTTTAGAGCTGTTTATCAGAAAAAATACAATTATTTTGGTCAGCAAAAATTCTTCGGGAAATGATTTTTAGCAGGTAAAAATTGTATACATCTTTGAACAATTTGGATGGTCACCTAGTTCTGATTAGGAAGGATCGTTTAGTGCTTAGAGAATGTTGTGTTGTGGTGCATCTTGGCCTCAGGTTCGCTACACGATGAACCAACTGTATAAACCTCTGGCATGTGACGTCACAAGCTCAAACAGCGTCCTCACTGAGGTCAAGGGCAGACATGTCATTGGCAGAATGTTGTTTGTGGCGCGTACGCGCTTGCACTTTTCCATTGACCTCAGCAATGGAGGCCCATGCAAGGTTAGCCTCGCTATGGGCAGCTCGCCCATTGGTCTCTTTTAATATAACAAGATCAGAGAGCGCGCCGTATCGAGACCTCTCGTCACTCGTTATTATCGAGCAAGACATGTTGGGGGAAATGGCGCGGTGAGATAACATGCATAATGTGACGTAATTTAACATTAACGATCATTCTTTGTTCAACCCAAAAGTGATGTTCGTACAGCATTAATCGGAGTGTAACGAGGCGAGTTAAATGTGAAATGATACTCAGCAGAACAAGATAAGAAATTGAAGATGTCACAATGGCAGTCATCCGGCAAACCACAGTTTACGTAGATATATGCAGCGCTCCATTTGGCATAGCACATTATGAGTTCAGTTGTCACGCAGTTGCCTTAACAGTAAAAGTACCACAGAAATAGGCAACCGATATAGGCATTTTCGTTACAATAAAATAGTGATTTCATCAAATTACGGATCAATGTATTTAGAAGAGGGAATGTCACTGTTACACTTTTCAGTTATCGTGAATCGAGTTTTAAAAAGTCGTATCTCAAACAATGAACACAGACATAATGGTTCTAAGGCAAAAAGGCCACGTATCGACATTGTACCAAAGGTCGTACATCGTGTATCGACATTGTATACAAGGTCGTGTATCAACATTGTACAAAAGGTCGTGTATCGACTCTGTACCAAGCGTCATGTGTCGGCATTGTGCCAAAGGTCGTGTATCGACATTGTACCAAACGTCGTGTATCGACATTGTACCAAAGGTCGTGAACGACATTGTACCAAAGGTTGTATCCCGAACAATACGCAAAAACGTGTTGTTTCAGTGTTCCAAA
>CM021527.1:11960719-11973893 GCA_010994315.2 Pisaster ochraceus
TTTGGGGATGATCGAGTGTGACGCACCTCCCGGCTAATCCGATTGCTGATGAGATTTGTGTCCTGCATTGAATCAATTCCTACATTTAACAGCTTTACAATCCTGTTTACTGCAAGGTCGGATTTTTGGTCCATGAGATAATGGTTGTTGGCAGTTTTTTTTATTTTGCACGAACTGTCAAAAAAGCTATAGGGTCGTATACCGTTTATTTTCCTCTTATGTGTTTGTTGGTGAACATTGCAATAGTTTCATTCGTGTAGCATTACAAAACACAACCGTAACTTGTAAAAGTTCCATTTAAAACGATGTTATAGCATTTTTGCGCAACCAGTTGAAATCGTGAAGTATTGATTTGCACATGTACTAATCTTATTTAAATTTCACAGACGGGCAATTTAATTAAGATTGGAGAAGTCCACCGGAAACTCTTCTCAAGCTTTCGAACGGAAAATGTCTCACTGTGGGCATTTTCCAAACGTTGACTTGGGCTGCGGCTCGGGCTTGGGCTCCGTCATCAATTTAGGAGCAGACAGCGGTAACTCTGCACGGTGTTTACAGCATCAAATATTAGACAGAGCCTGTAAGCCGAGGATTGGAAAACGCCCAACGGTTGCTGCGGCAGTAGCGGTAACAATCAAGGCTGTTATCAAAAATAAATTGTTTGCTTCACTGTGGTGTGACATATTTAGGATTTTGTGACATATTTTGTGCTCTTTTCATTATAGGATTTCTATATGAAACCACCAACCCATCTGTTTTGCTTCTATTGGAGTTTCTTTTCTTAAATGGAATTGAAACAAAAAACCCGATTATTCTGATGACGTCAATTCAAGTCGTCGCTTGTAAAAAAAAGTAACTAATAAACCTTCGGACCCTATTTTGATCATTTTATTAATAAAAACACTGACCTCACTGTAAAACTATATTTCTTCCTTGAGCCCATCTCCGGTTTATTTGAGAAGAAGTGAGGCTATAACCGCACATTTTGCCTGAGTTTGTCTTACCTAAACTTGCTTCCGTTTCCAACTTAACCCGTGCGTGAATATTCAGCCAATTATTAGTAACAAACTCAATTTGTTTTAATGGAAAACCGTACAAATGAAAAGCTCAGTTAGAAAAAGTTCTCCCCACTTGGAAAGATTTCTGGAGGTTTGTCGAGAGGGTGGGGGGGATGCACAAAAAGATTGAGTTGCCGGAGGGCAGGTGGAGGCTTGGTGATGCAAATTGTAAAGTGAGCTTATAAGAGTGTTATGTGAAGAGGAAACAAACTCAATCAAAGATGAAGGACACCAACAGGAGACAGAGACAGAGACAGAGAGAGAGCGAGAGAAGCTGCAAATGCCAAGCGGTCGTTTGCGTAACTGACCGTTTTGAAATAGTAACTCAGAACAGTGACTTAGTGACTTAGAAAACAGTCAAGAAATACGCAATACATGTTTTGCTTATTTCTTGACCGTTACTCGGCTTTATCAAAATTAGGATCAAAATTTGAACAAAAAGGAAAACACAAATATTGTCGATAACATTGTGTAAACAACAATCACACTACAGAGATGTAATTGGTTATTTTTTTAAAACGATTATTATCTAATTGTCTGATATAACCTATATAAAGGATGGTATCTAATTGGATTTTGTAAAAAGCTCACATTCGAAACTGTCTGTTTTTAAAGAATTTTATCTCACACCATCTAATAGAAACAATGAACGCTGCAATTGTTCCTAGAGCGTCAGTCGTGAAAAAAAGTTGTTCATCAAAAACTACAGGCTTCCCAACTTCCCATAAAAAAATAAATGAATAATAAATAATCATGTTTTCACATAATGTGTATATATGTATTTGGATGTTGAAAACGGACGCTGGTGGGTTCGATCCCCGCCGAGGTCGCTAGTGGATATGATTTTACACGATAACTCGAGAAAAGCTCTGGGTGCTTTTTGGGGATCAATTGTTTTGCAATACTGAAAGGGCAATTCAATTAATTTCTTATATTCATGAGGTTTATAAGCTGGTATAATATTGAACCGCGAAGTGCGCTGGAAGATGTTCTAATACTAAGGGTCATACTGGCAGATGTATATACCTGAATAAAAACAATTTCCAAAAATATCTTACTATTTACTTTGATTTCATAATAAAGGAAATACCAGTTGTTCAGTTTTTGCGGCTTATTTCCCCCAAAGGTATAATTGTTTTTACGGGTAGCTGCTGAGTATACAATCAGTGTGGCCCTTGCGGGCGACCCCGCGATTATTGCAAAGTTAGCCGTCAACCCCCCAAAGATAATTGAGACTGGAAAAGTATTATTGTGTCTTGAGGTCATAGGGGTACGATCACCTGTATCGTGAGAATGAGGTTGTAGGCAATGATTCCAGTGGCTCTATCTATTTTAAAGGAACTTAAATTAGAATTTCCTTATTGTATATTTGGTAATTGAACATGAATATCTGCGGATGATTTGTGACGATGTGACATTTTGGAAGTGGATAATATTTGTTCAAAAATTCCCAGCCAAATTGATTCTCCTGGTATCTATATCTGTGACAACACCGACACGGTGTTAATTTCACCAACGATATAGTAATGTAGGGTAATTAACACCATGTCAGTGTTGGAAAGAATCAATTTTAACACCCCGGTTTTTGTAGTGTTGGTTGTTTATGTCGGGCATATCTATTTGCTCTTTCCGTCGTGGAATCTGTCCCCGCCTTTCACCTCTGCGGGCCCTGGTTTGAATCCCACCACGGACATAGAGAGTTTTAATGGCTACATGCAAGGGGGGTTACTACCAGGGGTGTTTTCCTTCCCACGTCTAAAACAGAACGTGCCATCAGCACCGCCTCCTTATCGGCATGTTCCACCAGGCGTGTGGCTTAACTTGGACGATTTCCTTGGCTTCTATGAGCAGAAAGATACCATGTTATCAAGTAAACGAGGTGGCAAAATGTATACATTGGATCAACTGTTGACAAAGATCTTCCGTTTTTAATTGTTTTTATCTTATTTTATAATTGAACTATTTCTGGTAATGAAATCAAGGATTACTCAGACGACACTAGCCCTAGGTTTGACGATACTGTTCACACTCAGTGTTTTCAACTGTACCGTACGGGTTGAACAGCTGTTTATATAGAGAGGACGATGAAGAAATGTCAATTATAAATGTGGGGATACCATTGATAGGGAAAACCCACCGAATCAGTTAGGGCTGGATACATAATCCACATGCAAGGCTCTGGTCAAAGGTGGGACTCGAACCGGGGTGCACAGAGGTTGAAGGCGTGGCAGGTTACCTCAAACTCAACCCCAGCTCCCAAAGTTGGGAGAAGTCCTCTTTGTGTTCTGTGCATAAATCTGACGATGTCAGTGAGGAGACATTGAGGGGGGGCATGCAATGGTATAATGGCAATAACAGTTTCTCTGGTTAACTTGTATTGGCAAGTTCAGGTTTTTATTGCACAACGAGGTTTGGCTTCGTTACAGTTGTCATTATAACTCAGTCGGCTTCTTCAGTCATAATCCTTAATTTGCATGAACTGTTGGTTCTCCCGTCGCCTGCCAACATGATTACGGCTCGTCGACAGTGCGAAGAAAGACATCACAACATGAGTGACGTTTTTTCAACAGAAGACAAAAATAAACACTTCATCCAAGTTACTCATATTCGGTCGTCATTTATCATCAGACGTCATGATCTTTCGCCTTTTTAGCGCCGTGACTTTTATCCAAATATTGTCCCGCGAAATAAATATAAAAAACAGTGTCCTTTCACTGTTGCTTATTGACGCTGTGTTACAGGCAGGCGAGTTCCCATGCGATCAATGCAATTTCAATTTCATCCGGGCCATTTCAAGTGGAAATTCAGACGTCGAGGCGCGAACCAACTCTATGATCTCCATGCAGTAAATTCACCTCTTTTTTTTATTTGCTGCAAATACCCCGTGTTGACACAGGCACATGACTGAACAAATAGATCTTTCCATGGTCGCATTTTGGTCCTCATTTTCCACTTTATTATTATTTTGTTTTCCCTTACATGTCTCCCCCGGTATAGAGAGTGTGACAAAGTTTAGCAGTTTTTATTTAAAAGTACAGCTTTCCGGTTAGAAACTTGTAAACAATAGAATTGGGCAGAAATTCCTCCGTTCAATCGATATTCAAGAAGTTGTGGCGTCAAATTTGAAACCGGTTTTGTAGAAAAATACTTCGTTTGAGCGTAGTTGGCTTATGTGTCCAATTTAATATGTCTAGGCTATTACCTATGTTTACTCACATTCTGAATTTATTGCATAGATATATATATGTATACACATTATCTCAATATTTCTGGAAGGTATATATTAACATGATGTTTACATTTTATCTGTCTGATCATAAAATCATTCGAGCATGGTTGACATCTGTTTCTAATATAATGTGTCTTTTGACCATATTACCCAACATTTCTTCAAGGCACATATTTAGACATTATATTTTTCTGGTAATGTGCCCGAGGATCGCTCCAAATCGACTAGCACTGTTTCCTGTAGGTATGATGATACATGTATAGGAAACGAACACGCAAGAAATGCCAAACTGTAGATTTGGGTGATGACAAAAACAAACCACGCCCCAAGGTCAGCGATGGGTTGATAAAAACAATCTAACAGAAATTTCTTTCATAAGGACCCCCTCCCATTTATTTTTAATACAGATGTCAATTTGATTGTGGTTGGATTTGATGGAGGCCTATATGCTGCATTAATTATCCACTTCTCAATGCACCATGCCAGGCTGCGCGACTAGACCTCAGACCGGGTTGAACTTTAAAATAGAACGTCGAGTGGTTTGTTTACCCGGTTCCCGACATATGAAGGGACGTTTTCATGCCGGTTAAAATTCTATGCGACATCGATAGTGCTGTTTGCTTTTAAAGATAATATCTCCCTTAAAAATGTTATGGGCAGTACTCCCCCAGAGTTATCTTCTTTGTCCTTACTTTAAACAACGATCTTATGTTGGGGAACTGGCCAAGAACTGACTTGGGTTTTGGTTCCAGGTTTCTTGAAAGATTTCACTGTACCACTCTGTAACGCGAGGTTTTCTGTGAGGTCAATTTGTGTGTCAAAGGTCAATTTATCCTGCTTTACTTCAAACAACGGTCAGCCCGGGAACTGACCAAGAACTGACTTGGGTTTGGGTTCCAGGTTTCTTCACTTTGCCACTCTGTAACGCACGGTTTTATGTGAGGTCAATTTTGTTGTGTGTGGGGGATTATTCTTACCAGAAATGCACACTCAGTGAATAGTTTCGATTTGAAGTCAACCTGCTTGGTTTGTACGTAGCCTGCTCGATTGATACGTAGTTGTTTTAAAGTCGGAACTGGTAACAATGATTGCGAACAATCAATTAAATGTTCTGTCTTAGCTATAATTAAACAAAAACACCTGTTTGATTCCGATTGAATTCCAACTGGTATGACCCTTAGTTACCAGTGAAAGGAAAAATACACGATCCGCTGTACTCTACTTCCTATGGGCAGGGGGCAGGATCCCCGCGCTCAGAACCTTCCCCCCACTCGATCGACCCCACCCCCAAAAGGAAAGAAATTAAGGAAAAACAAAACAAAATGTGAACGGCTTGATTCATCAAATAACCCCCAAATTATGTCTTTTCCCGAGCTCCGCCACTGAAAATGACAGATTACGCCGCTGCCTGTATACATTTCAAATAAATTTGACATTTTTTTAAAATTGGGGGCCGCTTCCCCAATGCGCACCACCACACTTCAACACGTGTGACGTTCCACGTTCAAGTTTCGTACGAAGTACCCCCTTAAAAGAAAGAAGAACAACAAAGGGCCTCGGCACTTCTCGAAGAGAGCGAAATCCTGAACGCTGTCGCGGAACAGTGCGATTCGATATTTTAATTAGCATGAACCCGCTATTCAATTTATTCCTCTCTAGGTCTCTGTCAATGAGCGGAGACGTGAAAAGATAGTATTATGTTACACGGCATAGTTCTAGTTTGTGGTGGTGTATAAAATAGATTGGTCATATAGCAGACCTGTAACCATGTAGCGCTTGCTATTGCGTTATTAATAGGCTTCATCCAAGATTTGATACTAAAAATAGCAGCTGCAGGTGAATGTATACAGTCACTGTCTATAAAATATCGACGGATTTAAAAGTGAAAGTGAGTCTTTTTTTCTTCTTCTCTCCCGAACACCTTTAAGGTAGTGTATATTTTTATTGATTAGACGACAAGCGTCCCAGTTCCAAGTCTGGACGTTGTTGTAAATAATTTTTACTTTATAAATAAAATGTGCCGTTAAAATATCAATGTTGGTGTTTATACAGCATATTTAGGAGAAAACAAAGGGGTTTTACAGGATGCTTATTCCTAAAAGATGCATTTTTAATTTATAGTGTTTATTCGCAAAACCCCGAAATATTTTAACCACAAGAGGGCGCTATTTGTTGTAGTAAACTTGGAGGTGATTAGACGTTGTCCTCTGGGAATAGCAGTTGCCCTAATTAGATATTGTCAAAGTAGGGAGACCGCCAACATAAGGGCTAGATAGCTCAGTAGGTAGAGCGCGTTAACACGGAAGTCGCGGGTTCAAGACTCGCTCATAGTCAATTTGTCACTTTGTTCAACCAAATATTTTTCCAATTAATGTAAACTGGTAATTAATAATCTCTAATTAAAGGGTCATCCAATTGGTTTTGAGCTATTTATAAAACATCTTTTAAATCACACAATTTTGAAATCCCTTTGAAGAAAATAATAATACGGTTCGTTCTAACGTAGGAAAGTTGCAAGACCTTCATGTGTTTTCTCGGTAATTCCGGACAAAGTTCTTTTTTTTAAATCAATTTTTAAATCGATTATAACATAAAGGATATGCTATCACTGAAGCAATTTTATAAATGCACACAACCATACAATAGCTCACCATACGCCAAAGGCATCATTTGCACACAGTTGAAGTGCACGTTTGTCTTTTGATTGAAAAAATTTTACGATTCCTTGAGAAACAAGTAAGAAAATCATTGAATATTTTAAATGAATTTTTTTTAAATTATTTTTTTATAGTCTGGGGAAATGCAGTTTGCACACCGTTGTATAGGAGACACTAATATCAATCATACCAACGTTCCTACACACGTCAACTGAAAAGTTGCAGTATCAATTTGCGGATCCTTACTTGAAATTAAAACATTCACGGATGCAAAAGAAAATTGCCAGGAGGCATAAAAAACCCAACTCGACTATACAACACGACACAAATCACCTGTGAATACGTGGCCCATGACCGGTGTGTGTGTGTGTGTTTTTCTTAATTCTCTTAAGTACACTTGTTTGACACCAGCTTTACCTAACCCCTCGAGGACACTTTTACCATTACAAAGGCCACCAGGACGAGTAGACATTTCACTCTCCATAAAAAAAGAAAAAGATCTCCAGTTCTCTCGGAGAAAGCTTCGCTGAATGCAAAAGGGATGAGAACGGAGCGAATTCTCCGAGGTCATCAACCTGTCGAGTTGGTTGAGTGGGGTTTAGTTGCCGGGAGTGACTCCGGGGGGAGAGAGAGAAGAGTGCCGCTCACAGAGCCATTCCCCAGGAAAGTCCACAAACCCTTTTGAACCACTCTGTTTGATATGTCAACACGATTGCACGTATACTTCAGTCAAATATCTTCGTTTTATTTCCAGTCGTGAGAACTGCTGGTTACGCTGTCGAGTCAAAATTAAAGTAACGTTAACTGCTGTGGGGCTCATCGAAGAGAAATTCATTTTTGAAAGAAAACAAACACTGACTTCTACAGAGACTTTCAACAACCAAACATTTATCGAGAAATCTAGAACACGCTGAAATTGGTTGAGGTTTTACAGGCGATGTGGTACATGTTCACAATGCGCTTATTTTGATTTGGCAGATTAACAACCGAGTCTAGGTTTACGTTTTCTTGCTTGTGGTTGTATTTCAGAAGGAAGAGTTTTTCAGGACACTCAGTCCTGGCAATTATTTGTCTCACTGTGGTAACAGTATAACCACTGTTCCTGCCTAAGCCCATATACAAAACTCATTGGTACATCGCTACGCTGCAATAAAAATGTATTATTGTCTGCTTTGCAAACAAACAAATCTCAACAAACTTAACACCGTTTGAAAGAGCACATAATGTTATTTGTTTGTCTTTGGTTTTTGGATACCTCTAAACAAAGAAAGACACTTCCTTGTTGTGCACGTGTAAGTGCTGCCCCTCAGCTCAGCATTAACAACAACAAGTAACCTGCAAGATTAATTATCTGATTTAATTGGTCAAGAGTTATTCAACTATCATTAGTCTTACCTATGCTAGAATAGTTGTTTACGTGAAAAACTCACAAAAATAAAACCATACAAACAAATCCGCTTTTTCCACTCTGAGTGTTAAAAAAAATGAAATAAAAATAAAACACCTTGTCAAATTATGGTAAAACTGTAAGTCTTCGGGTAAGCCAACTGTACGATTTCAGCAAAACTGACCATTATCAAAATGACATTATAAAATACCGTAAAGTGTTTCTGCTTTGCGTAAGCCATGCGCACCAACACGCGTGCGCATGGTTATGAAATATTGAAGTTTTGAATATGATTAATTGTATTTGCCACTTCAGTGGAAAATTGTGTTCGCATATAGGCCCATCTGGAAAAGGTAACTATTTATTGGTTTAACATTTTTATTTTATTTGTATGCCCTCTCAATTAGTCCTTACGCCTATACGGAACACACGCCCTCAACGCTCGAACCAAATGTCTCTATATTTATTTACAATCGTACTTCGTACACTTCAATCCAGAACTCAATCCCGGTTTGATTTCTAGTTTGTTTGTTTGTTCGTTGCTGTTTTTGGTTCTTTTTAAAAACTATTGGTTTAAGTACGGAACAATGGAACACCTTTCGGAACAAACTAAAAAGCAAACAACCTTCTCGATCCCTGACGTCACATCCTTTGAAACAAATTTAATTGTAATGTTTTTCCAACCCTTCAAAAAAACAACCATGTCTAATTGCTTTATGTTTATGTGTTGTTCACACTGAAATACTTTCGCGCGGTATTCGTCGCTTACGTAGGAACTCTTACAAAGGTAAAAGGGACAACTGAATCCCGATCCAAGGTAATTCCTGTTGACACTTTTCACCGGCGTCGAATATTACTGCAAATAATTACTCTCCATTACGCGACAAAAAAAATGTGTACTGCCATTTCTAATTCGAATGCGTCCTTGGTGAATTTGCGTTTGTACTAAGCTTGGGGGTGGAACTCCTAAAGTTATTGTATAAAATCGCGAGAATTCTCACTCGTCAAAAAGCAACAACATCACGAAGGACAAGTTGAAAGTTAAGCGACCCCCCCCCAAAAAAAAAAAAACCTCTGGTTTTCTTCCAAGGAAATTCTCAACCGATACCTGAAGGTTGATGGTTTCATGTATTCCTATTTTAAAGTCCCGCCAGGCTGTCAATTCCAAGTCGTACTAAATTATTTGAAGCTCACAATTCTCACCACTCTTAATAGGAGACTTTGGAACGCTAGGTGGCAGCAGACTTACCTGTCAAATTTCCAACGTTTACGTAGTTCTGAGTAAGTCTGCTGCCACCTAGCTTCCTATAAGTCCCCCGTTTAAACCAAACTACGATGAGTTTTACATTTAGGTGGTGATTATTTCTTTAATATTAGGCGACTGTCGAACGACAGTTCAGGTAAAGTGAATTGCCATGTTTTGTTAATGATCTCGCGGATTAAAATGTGACTGCCAGCAATCAGTTTGCTGTGAATCTTTTGCACTGAAAATAGTTAAATATCTCGTGGATTTTAATAGTCCCAACATTAGTTCTGCTCCATAATGTTGAAGTAAAATGAACAACAATTGTAACCATTTTGCCCTCTTTTTGAGTAGGGTACACACACTAAAATGGAACACCCCAGGTCAACTTTATCCAAGAAAGGTATCTTTTAGTTGCTTCACATCTAATTTATTCACTTTTCTTTCGTTTGGTTTAAAACAATTAAAATTTGGTGTTAATAAGATTTCAAAATTATAGTAAACTACTCATTGAAATATCAAACGTAAAAATTAACCGAACACGAGTAACTTGTCCTCCAGAGATAATTTTCCCCTTGAATTTTGAGTTACATTGAGCTAGTTTTTCTCTGATGATATATTCAAGAACAGTTTAATAACTAAACTTGACGTTTATACAAACTTCCTTCAAAGACTCAAAGTATCAGAAATGTAAATTTCTGTCGTAAGAAAATGCGTTGGTTATGTTTGAAAAAATTTACACACAATCGTATGACAGCTTTGGGGCCGAAATAATGAAAACTTTATACGTGCATCAGATACGCCCGCGTGTGACGCAATGACTAATATCCAAACATTGAACTGAGAATAGATCTCTTGCGTATGACGTCACGAGCCAAAAACAGTCCCCCACCACCAGCGAGGTCAACGAAGAGCGCGTTTTCGTTGTTTAACATTAAATATGGCGGTCAGTGTAAGGGTTCAGAGACTCTTCTTACATAAATCGTTTGTACCTTCCCAGTGAAATGTTATGTTCCCAGAACAACGTAAAAAAATGATGAAGTGAACATTTCCAAGAATATTATGTTTCAAGTGTCAGGTTTCCCATTGTTTTGTTTCCAATACTTGAAGGTGAGCTGAGAGCGGTTGATACTTGGGCAGGATGACGTACTATTCGTTGGATTCAGTGAAATAATGCACTATTATGAGTTAATTTATATATTCCTTTTACCTTTCTTGTATGTAGTGGTTTGAAGGTATGTTGACAAAATTGGTATTTAAAAAAAAAAAAAAAGTCTACGCTAATGGCTTATGCTGATGTCCTCCGTTTGTACGTCAGGCATGTTACTCTAGGCGTCGCACCGCATTTGTTGTTGTTCCTTGGAGAAAGTGTCACCTTGTTTACACAAAAAGTGACGTCACCATGTGGTTACAAAGTCATTTCCAGGCCGGAAATATTGTTCGTAGACTGGTTCTATAGTAATTGGGAATTGTCAACAGATTATAGCTGAACGAGTTGGGGATAAGACACATTTCTTGATTAAAAAAAAAACAACCCGAACCCAAGCAAAAACAAAACAAAACAGGTTTTGCAAATTCCATGAAAGAAGATATCTGTGTTTACTTCCTTTGAGCTCTGTACATATTGTACCTGCAGTAAATCTGGTCTCTATGGCTGTTTTTTATACCTAGGTGTGTCACTATGAACTTTGCGAACCGAGTTGGACATTTTAACTGGTTAGTTATGTGGACTTTTTGTTCTCCCAATCTTGATTAATGTCATTATCATGTTGACCAAGTCGTCAGTTTTATCCAACACTGCAAACAAACAAAATTGCAGGTGGTCAAAGTTTGACATTTATTTTAATTTTGTTTCGTGTTGATGCAAACTGTGATTTGAATCTCAGTTTTCGAAGCTCCCAGCTATTTGCAAGGCCTCAGTAGACTTGGCACTTCACGAAGACGTCCGAATGTCTAGAACCCGCATCCCCCCAAGAAGGCAGGATCTCCAACACGCCATTAATCTTAGAAATGTGTGATTTGTCTCGTTTGAGTGCCGTTTACAAATTGAGTTTACCTTGCACACGATGACAGCGCTTGCGATCCGGAAGGGGAAACTTCACGAAGGGATTTAGACCCCAGGGTAGAATGAGTGGCTGGGCCAGTTTACGGGACATAACTGTTGTGTAGGGCTACCTGAAACACGTCTTTAACTTTAGTTGCTTTATGTCTAATGTGACTACTGGCTCATTGAAAGTTCGTGTTGATACCCATGTATTTTTTCTCGGAAAGCTATATTATTATTTTTTCTTCTTTTTGTTCGGTTCGCAGACGGACCTCATGTGAATTTCTTTGAATTTGAAGTAAGTGAAAACGAATTCAGAAGTGTTTGGAATCACACTTGTATTATTGACCATTTCATTCAGGAAAATCAACTTCCCAAGGCAATGCCGTTTTGCGATATATTGAAAGAAATAATGCTTTGTTTATTATTTTTTTGTCAAATACGAAATTATTATAAGACCCGAAGGCGATCATTTCAGGTCTTTGTCCAATTCTCAAAAACCAAAACTTTACAAAAAATAAATAAACAAATTATGAAGTGGGGCACAGTCTGTAAATTTCCCTTTAAATGATACGTAAAAGTTTCCCGGCAAGCAATCTAAAAAAGGACAGAAAGTATATCCAGTTTTTTTTACTATTTATTTTAAAAACTTAGGCCCAACTGAAAAATAAAACGGAAAACAAAACCACTTTCACTTCAATCCATGTTGCTCGAATTATTCTGGAAAACACGCTACTTTTAATGTAAAGCGCATTGACACGGTTTTGTAAAACGAGCTTTATATGAACTAGTTATTTATTACTATTATTATTATTATTTATTCTTAATCACAGATACCTGTATAATTGAAAAGGTGTTTACTCATGTTAATATGTAGTGTGTTCTTATGCATAGTTATTATAAATCGTCTGGTTATACGATGTTTATAAACGCTGCAAGTAAAACCTTGGCATAATACTAATGATAGAGGGCGCTAGGCAGCATCTACACAAGCTCACATCCAAGACAATAACCTTGAGCAGTTAAATGAGATGCACAACATTTCTGAAGTGCCGTGTCACAATCGAATCGGCTGCTGAAGCATGTTGTTAGTAATCTGGCGCTTGTATTAGCAAGAAACACCAAAAACAAAGACTAACAAAAATTAGGGAGGGGGACGAAATGTGGCAATGAAACGTGCAAGTCTTTTGAAATATTTATGGGAAATATTTCCAACTGTTTGTTAAAAAAAAATGATACTACGTTCGATCATGGTTCGATTGAAGCATAGAGAAAGGACCGTGATTGAAGTAAGTATTTTACGACGAACAAATCAGTGCAGTGCATCATGCCCCCGGAAAATGTACGTTTTGTATCAGAAAGAAATCAGCTCTCGATGCCCTTTTAAAAAAAAGGATGAGGAATATGAGACCCTGGACACAGATGCTGTCTTGTTATCCTAATACGTTACATTGGGGAGAAAGACGCTCGAAGACGTTGACCCCGTATAGGTCACGAGGTGGTGGTTGTGTGGCGGTAGTTGTGTGTATGTGCTTGCGTGTTGGGGGGGGGGGGGG
>CM021527.1:11979023-11995586 GCA_010994315.2 Pisaster ochraceus
TTTTTTCTGACTAAGCAAGAGATCTCTGAGCTTAGTTCTTAGCTTTGTTTCGCTTACATGTTTCATGAACTCGGACTCTGATTGTTATTTTTAGTGTTTGGAATGGTTTATCCCCCCCCCCTTTGGATTAATGATCTTGGACAATTTCCAAGGCCCTGCGTTGGTCGAAATGTGCAGCTTGGTAAAATACAGTTTTGTGTAGTCGACTGTCATCCTGTAATCATAAGATTTACATACAATGCGCTTGAATTCATCTGTAGGTGGTTGATTAAAGAAAAAGTACACATTTGGTCTGAAATAATAAAGCAATGCTCTTACGTACAGCCTAACTGTAACACTGTGAACATTTGATTAAATTAGATATTCTCGCTTCAGTTTATTAAAACAAAAGAAAACAATTTTTTTGTTTTGTGGCGAATGGTGGGCTGTTCTTAGACTTTCTTATGTTGATTGGTGTAACGAAACGCGGGTGTGGGGATGAAAAGAAAGAAAGACAAATGCACAACGTCGCAGTCAAAGTTGACACGGAGATTAACTAACACAGACTTCTTTCAAGGTGTTTTAATAAACAAGGATGGATGTAAGGAAGGGAACACCGGGCGCGCAACCCCCCTTATTTTCACCGGGGAAATAAATAAATAGATAAACGGCGAATACAGAAAAGTTGCAATTCTACACAAGGTAATCAATTAAGTGTAAAATGCCTTTGAAACGTTCTAGATTGCACAAGAGAGAGCATCTAGTGTTGAACAAATTTCCCGGGGCCCCATGTAGGGCCCCGGACCCAACTGTGTAAAGGCTGTTTGGCTTGTTCTTCTCGTAAAATACCTTGGCGCTCTACACACAAACACATCCTGCCTAGAATATCGGCTCTTCATAAACCGGCAAGCGTCTGGCCCCCCATGTTGTTACATTTCAACTGTGTAAAACACCTCTAAAGTGTCCTAGATTGCACCGCAGAGCACAAACATTTTACAAGATTCCAAGGCCCTGACGCGGGCCCCGGACCCCACGCTTTAAGGCTTGCTGGTTCTTCTCATTAAAGAAATGCCCCATACTATAATGTCATCCTGGCTAGAAGGGTGTGGCACACGGTAACTTTCGCAATTTGGACCACTAACCGGGCTGCGTATTGCAACCGGGCTCTCTAGTCATATCTCTATAGAGTCGATGTTACTGTAGTTGACTTATTTATCGTTGTTCAGCCGATGATGATCCAACTTGATATTTGTAGGCCTGCGGACATGAACCAAGGAAGGAAGCTAGTTTTGCTTATGGGTGCAAAAAAGCCCAAAATTTTTACGATTTTTGCTACTTTTGTACGCAACCCGGGACTTGCTCTCCATTCAACTTCAGCCGATGGCTCAGAACATCTCCAATCAACCAAAACGATCGACCCTGTGGGTCATCAGACAGAGTTAATTTACCCCCTCCAATGATTACCAGAATGCCCCCAGGGTCACCCAATGACCCTCTCTCCTTTTGTTCCCCTCTCCTCGGCGTTTGTCCGGAGCCTTGTTGACATCTTCCATTCAAGCTGTTAATCTGTATAAATTACACTCTGGACACGCAATTCGATAAATTGCCAACAATCCCCCAACTGGACATTGTAATGGGGTTATGGTCTATAGCTTTCAATTCGATAATATGCTTATTGGGATGTGAATTTTGTATTTCACTTTTCTCAAGGGCATCTCCCTGGGAAGTTTGGTCGCTATGTTTTTACCATAAAGGAAAGCTGGTGATATGAACCATACACGTTGGTGTTCTGCCAGCGAATCATGTGTTAATATTCATTAAACCTGTGTTTACAAACAAGAGTGACCTTGTACACTCCATGGCCTTTCTGGCAGGCAGGATACCAATTTCCATATAAATTCTAGAGTTATAAAGAAACAGCTGAACAAGTTTTGAGATGTGCCTCCTCTCTTCACAACAAACAGTTGATAGAAATCAGACAGTATAATCACCATAAAATATGTAAGATGTTATGTGTTCTTCCATTGAACTGTGTACAATTTATTGCTCCATGGTACAAATCTTGCCTGCAGGAAGTCCAGGCTCTGTGGCTTTTTTTTGTAAACATGTGATGTCACAGGTCACATGGTCTATCATAACGAATGTTGGTAATGAAACAGAGCGCCAATAACCAGCTAGGGAATCAATTTATTCTGTAAAGACCCATAGAGCTCTAGTCCTAAACCCAAGAACAACAGTACAAGTTTTACTTTTGAGGACACATTATTAGAGCCCTCTTGATTGCCCTGCCATTACCTTGCATTTGACGTGTACCCATGAGTATACCCATGAGTAAAAGTTGACAACAGTCATAGTAGTCTATCAACATCGATGCACTTTTATTCTTAGTTATGGATTCCTCGTGTTAAGTATACAAATACGGATCTCTCTTTTTGTATATTCTGTGCACTACTTTTTTGGAAAGTCCCAAGTTTACACCGGTAGCACAGACTGTTCCAAAATCGTAGTGGCGAGGTTAAGGTGAGGTGCCTGATGCCAGATTGTCGGTACAAAGCGAAGCCGGGTGACTACCTTTCCCCGTCGCCAAGATGTACATGTATACCATTATGTTTTCTGGAATACTGATGCGTCATTCTTAATCAACTCAATATCAATGTTAAAGTGTGACGTGACAAACTTGTGCTGATGCCCATATTAACACCCTCGCGTCTTTCATAGAAGAGTTTGTTATTGGCACTATTCAGCCAGTACGTAAAATTAGTCGGTTTGCGATTGGAGAGATGGCACTGTCGGTATTGGTATGCATGAATCAGGGTACCAGTGAAACTGACGTATGACGTCTTTGAATTTGTCAAGTAATAAACTAGCCTTGGGGTTTCTGTGTGATTCTGTTGTTGTTGTTGTTGTGTTTTTTTTTATCCACTCTTATAAAGTTTGTCTCTGCAAAACAATTTGTTATCTGTATTTTCGACAGGTCATTGAACTACGACCTCAAACATACTGGCACCTTTAGTCAACAGCCACCAGACAACTATTTCCATACCCAACCTAACTAATGTTCAAACGATTAAATCTGTAGAGCTACACATTTTGTTGTTATTTGTCGGGTCTGGGTTATTTTTTTTCTACCTGATTCCTGCGCATACGTATGGATGATCTGTTTACGATTATGATTTCGTATCCCTGGTCGATCCTGTGTTTTCATCCCACTTCTTGTCCAAAAAATGTTTTTGTGTGTGTTTTGTGTGTTATTGTTGTTGATGGTGTTGTTCATTTTGGTAGAGCTGAGGTATTATGCCTGATTATTGGGCAGTGTTTTTCAATTTGTAACTTTGGTGGCACCTGTGTTTTGTTTCTACCTGAATCTTGCTAAAGTGTTTTTTTTTTAATATAATATATTTGTGACCCGTCCACGTTTGTTTCATTTTGTAGCCTTGGACTAGCCATGGAGTTTCTGCGTGATTCAGTTTTTACTGACCGCATGGACGGTTACTTCACGGTACAGAAGTTTGGGAAGGCTTGGAAAGAAAAGATTTGCATCGCATGGCAAGAAATAATTGCAATTATTTCAAACCATGGAGGTTAATAAATTTATTATACAGCACAGGTCGATTCTAATATTGTTACACAGCATTGTAAACGGAACCAGATTAAATCTGTCACAAAGTTCATGAACACAAACAGGCCGTTTTCGAAACCACGGGTCGGGCTTCGGCTCTCGTCAGAATAAGTGCGCTTTCCTTATGGGGCTTCAATCAGAAGGACGGATCCAAAGCACAAGCTCAAGCCATAATTTCGAAAAGGGCCTGACACCAAGGGGTAACATGCATCCTCGTTCCCAGGGGTTATCGATCTAGCCGCGCCATTTTTCCCAGCATGTCTTGCTCGATCATAACGAGAGGTAACGATCATAACGAGTTAGTGACGAGAGGTATCGATACGGCGCGCTGCCCATGGTAGCGAGGCTGACAAGCCCAAGCCGTAATTTCGAAAAGGGCCTGGCACCAAGGGGTAACATGCGTACGGGGTGTTTGGTATCCTCGCTTCTTATGACATCAACGATTTGCAGCCACCGTTTTACACTACTGTTTTGTAATTCCTCTGCGATTTGTTCTGTTTACAGAGGTTCCAAGCAGACAGACGCGGCCGAGCAGTGCCACGAATCATGCCGACTACCAGGACAACGAGCTGCACAAAGCACCAGAAACCACCGTGAACATCACCGACCCTGCGGGTAACAACCATGACGCTACCATCCCTGTCGCCATCGACGACAAAACAAAAACTATCGAACTTTCGAAACCATCCTCCGAAATAATTATGAATCAACAGAAAAACCACAAGGACGAAGATGGCACCAATGTCATGACAACAAATAACCGCTTAAAACAAAACTTTTTGATGAGTCGAAGTTATTCTGTTGGAAACAAGATGACATCTCCGTGTTCGCCAGTGTCAAGAAAGCGCGCCATTTCTGTTACGACACCGAGGAAGACAGTAAATAAAGATCGCAACTCGGGCTATAGTGTTGTGTCCGCAAGACGGGTTACCTTGGATGTTGACCAAAACTCCGACGGGTCATCGATTTATGAACAGTTTGAAATAAGTGGGGATCGACATGATATGCGGTTTCCATGGCAGCACGACGTGCCTGTTCAGTGTGATCTCGTGGAGACGCGAGAGGTCAGCATCCAAACGGATTTTGAACTATGCAGTCAATGCCAACTAAGACGGCTATCCAATGCGTCGGATATTAGCGATTTAGATTCAGCCAGTAACTACGGGATGTATATGGGTTTGAAACGAGGCAGTGCAGCCTCGTCTTCGCGCAAGTCCTCCGCCAGGGGAAAGAAACTGCAACGGCAAAACTTCAGTCTTGATCTGAGTGATTACCCAGGGTCATCAAACGGTGGTGGTGGTTTGATGGTCAACGGCGCTTCGGCGCCGGGCTCACCGCCTGGCCCTTTCAGAAATCGGTCGTCTCGGTTGTCTGTATCGCGCCCTCTTTCGGACTCGGATATCAGTCGTAGCTCAATGGAAAGCTTTCTTGGGCACTCCAAGATTTTCCAAAGACGCAAGGGAACTATTGATGTAGCGACATCTAAAAGTGGAATAACTCTGACGATAGACAGGTGTGATTCAGATTCATTGCCGTGCTCTCCGATACCGTCACCTCTACCACAGGTAAGACCCACAGGATTGTTAATTATCGAGAAAATGGTATCGTACTTTGACTTGAACGCTCACTCACCAATTACAATGTTCATACCACTAAATCAATCCTCCAAAGAAATGGTTTTGTCTGAAATACTACTAAACTAATTTTTAAGTAGTTCTTTTTCATCTTGCCCTAATTAAAACATTTGTAAATGTTTTGGGGGAATGCGTGTTTTTGATTTAGTTTTGATTGTAGGGTGTTTTCCTTTGGTGAGTCTGTCTTGTTGTTAACTTGCTTTTGTGTTGGCTTTTTGGGGGCATTCGTTTGTCTGTTGTTTATTTGTTGCCTGGTGACTGCTTTTGTTGCTGTTGTTTGTTTGAAGTGTTTGTTTGTTGGGTTTTGTTGGGTGTTTGTTTGTTTGGGGTGTTCGATTTTGATGCAAAAAAGTTTTTAAGCCTATTTTTATTTTTTTTGAAATTGTTGACCATTATTTTGTGGAGGACAGTTCTTTCCATGTTCTGATGAACAAATAAATTTCCTCCCTGAGTCAACTTTTTCCCTATTATGTTAAATGTAATTCTAAAAGTCTCCCTGATTATTGTACACAATCTGATTGCAAGACGACATGTTGGCAGCTCTGTGTAACAACCAAAGTTGTGTATTGAAATAGTTGCGACATGGGGGGACCAGTTTTTTTTGCTCACGTGGTTGCTGGACGCCATTTTCAGTCCAAATGCAGCACAACCCAATGTGTAGTTCAGTCTGGCACCCTGTGTGCTCACATGCGGTTTTTTGGGGGACCGAAATTGGCTTCCGATCGCAAGTTGTCGCAACTCTCTCAATGTACACCTCTGGTAGCAACTAATTTAAGAGCGCCCCCTACGAACCTGTTGCAGACTAAGTTACAATGGTCATTTTCGAAATCACGGCTCATAGGCTTGGGCTCCGGCTTTGGCACCGTCTGCCTGTTTGAAGTCCCGTATCGAAGGTGAACGTTTTCAAAATTGCAGACGGAGCCTAAGCCGGAGCCTATAGGTCTCGGTAATGGTTTCGAAAAGGCACACGAGGCACAATCTACTAGCATTCTGAACATGTTTACTGTAAATATCTGACTACATTATCTTACTGTAAATTCCCGTTTGGAGTAAGTATTTGATTAGTATTGCTGGTACATTTTTAGTTCATGGTATGTTTTATGCATGTGCTACAGAATATTATGCTGAACGGAGGGCAACTTGATTTATGGCAGGGCAATAGAAGCATCGTACATGTAGTACTGTAAGACAAATCCGCGGAGATGTTATAAAGAAGCAAGTCCGGGTCACTAAATCATTCATGCACATATCCGCACTGTGACATTGGACAAGTACATCTGTAACTTGACTGGACGGTCAAGCCCACTCCCCCACTTGCTTCCACACACCATGACAGACAGCAGACCAATGGCATTGTAAAATGTCTTGGCTAGAACGATCCGGCGGGGATGAGAAAGGGAAACAACGTGAACGAGAATGTTCAGACACTCTTCCAATCAAGTGCTTGTGTATACGGCGCCCTCTTTCGTCTCAGTCGTGTTCAGACTCCTTTTTCCTCATTGACTTTTATTAAAAACACGATCGAATACAATCAAGGATCATTAAACAATGCTGCTTAGGCAACCGGGCTTCATAATGCCACGCAGGCAATTCCCCCGCACTCAATGGCCGATTTGCAGTCCACACAAATTATTTTTACGTTGATAACAATGTATTTTCCAAGTAAAAAACATCAGATGAATGACCGTTAGTGCCATTAATAGTGGGCAATTCTGTACCGTAATGCACGATGCTTTCAATCTACAAGACTGGGTCAACGTCGATAACAACATGTACAGTCAACAACAACAAGCAGATCGATTTCATGAACCAACAGCGAAGAGGTAAACAACGGTACGCCAGCTAAGTTAATTGTGCCACAAACCCAAATCCAACGGTGCTAAATTGTTGTGATCGTTTTGCGTGGCCAAGAAGCCGGGCGATATTAAATTCCGATAGGTGTGCAGTTCAATGACGCAATGGCCTGGTACCATACGGGACGATGGCACTTGCACACGTGCGTGTGTGTGTGTGTGTGTGTACAACAATACGGCGCGGTACCAGCTAACGGCAACGTTTAAATAAAAACTTACCTGTCCGTTTAATTGAATCTGTTACGCACGTCAGTTTTTTTCTTGCAATTTTACACTAAAAATCGTGACAAACATGTCAATGGATACGATGTGCTTTCAACGTAAGAATGCTACAGGCGTTTCTGTAACTGGAAAGTCGCTGCAAAACAAAAACACCAATTGTGAAGTGACTCCTAGCCTCGTGGCGCTTACATTAATTTAACTGTCAACCGTTTGGCGCACTCTCTCTCTCTCTAGTTTAGAAAAAGCTGTGACGAAAAGACATCACACGTAGTGCTTTTAAGCAGTTGTCATCAGCCGCGAAGAAGGGACCCGTCAAAACTGTGCGCTTTGACTGTACGGCCGATGAAGGAACGTCCTTGCATGGGGATTTCAGTTCTGTTATTGGTGAAAATATTTCAATTTCGAGGCGAGATTATCAGCACTAATGAAGTCCAAACAGCAACCTAGGAATTTGAAAAGAGCAGCGTGCAATGAAGGTGTCGCTGTTAAGTGCCAAGTTGTTTCGCAACCACCAGAGAGTGTCCAAACCGTAGATTGTGTTTGACGATTGACGAACGACGAGTTAATGATGGCCTGTGATTTAATCTGATGTGTTACAATCAAATTTAAATTCAGCAAAACTTAGATTTTTTTTTTCATCTTCAAGCTAGATCGTTTCCTACAAATGATATAATAGGAAGATTAAATCTTTACAGAAATCAATAAAAAAACAAAACTAAAAAAACACTGTGAATGTTCTATGAACCAGTGGTACTTTCAAAGAACAAATTTTATCACAGAACACTCTTTCGAGTCTTAGCTTGCGAAAAGTATATTTACTCTTTCTTAGAAAAGAAAACCTTGACGATCAATTTGAGCAACTCTGACACCTTGAGTTCTTGGTGGCACTTCTCCTTTGACTTCATAAATTATGACTGTGCACAAAAAGAACAAGTCCATATTATTATGCCCGACACTGTATGGTAAGAAATGTAAACTGTTTGCTTTCCCAGAATTTCACCGTAATCAGAGCCATTGATGTAACCGCATCTGTGACTGTACATGTAGGGAAAGTTACGCGCAAACACCCTAAACTAGCGCCTACGTTTTATATAATAAGATTCATCATGAAAAAAGAGAGACAATCTTCCACTAGAAAATGTTTTATTCGTAAATGCCCGGTGTGTGCAGACATGGCGCCAATATAGTGACAGCGTCTTGTGAAGTGGGTGCGATGAGGCTGTGGACCTTGCAGGGCAAATATTCTCTGCGGTCCGTGGACAAGCAATGAGTCAAGTCATTTCCTGATAATCGTTATTAATATCATAGGTGTCTCAGGAGGCATTATCATCTGGTAAATAATATCGTATAGATATCAAGGGCTCGTGTATAGAAAATTGATGGTACCTCAATCGTAATTGCATGTTTGTGAAAGACTCGAAACAAACTCTAAACAATCCTCGACTCGAATTCAATGTCCATGGCGTTTCCTAGTATTGTTCGAGGCTATTAACCCGAGCCTGCCTGCACATCGGTGCACATACTGGCAGCTATGACCAGGAATATCATTTTACAATAAAATATCATTGTAGGAATATCACTAAACAATGCCTTGAACCGAGACTAGCTGACTTCTTACAATTATTATGAGAAGGGTGTTTGATTTGAAATAAGACTTTGCTGTGATATCTAAAAACAAAATAGGTGATCCCTGGCATGGACACGTTCAGACTTTCAATTAAAAATGACTCAATAAATGTTTGTTTCCACAAAAAAAGTACTTAAAAAAAAGGGAGAAATTACCGGAAATATTTCAGTTCATTATTTCCAATCATTCCAACGGCTTCCACCAATGGATATTAATTTGTAGTCGCTTTTCCAAATATTCCTGTCGAGTATGCAGTTGCCTATGTTCACTTGTCAGGTTGGAGTCTTCACATAGTTTGTTAATGTATGTTTTGTTTGGCCTTCATTTGTCCCTCTTTCTATGTGTTGGTTGTCATACGGGCATTGCAAAAGCATAGGGAAAAAAGAAGAAGAAGAAACAAGTAAAGCACGAGGTCTCAAGTCTTCAATAAACGAGACGGGGAAAATAAACAAAACAAAAACACCATCAGATACTGACCAACTTAAAAAGCCTAAACATTTATGTTTTCTCGTATACAGGAATTAGACAGCTCGTCCTACTTCAGACAGAAGCCAAAGGTCATAGTCACTCACCATGACGACCCAGATGACGTTTCACTAGGGAGGAGCAGCAGTAATGGTACGTACAGTCAGATTTTTTTTTTCAAACTTAGGCTTGGGCTCTGGCTCTGGCCCTGGCTATGGCTATGGCTCCAGCTCGGGTTTCGTCAGTTCCGAAGCAGTATGCATAACGCTAACGGAGCTGGAGCCTAAGACGGGGTTTTGGGAAATCATGGCTTAGGATTCAGGCTTCGGCTCTGGTTTTAATAGGCACAGTCCCCCTGTTTGAACTCCCGTACCATAAGTGTACATGTTCCAAATTGCTGATGGAGCCCATGCCAGAGCCTATAAGCCGGAGTCTTAGAATCCGAAGACATGGTTTCGAAAAGCCTGAATAATAAATAATAATGACGTCCACTTGAAGGTGGTACGCGCCATTGTCTTACATCTGCTGAGAGGAAGTTTGTTGTAGACACATTTCTCTCTGAAGCAAATGAAAGTAAGGAACCCGTGACCAGTCACACGCAATATATACGCGAAACGAGTGACTCATTGTCTGCTGTGATGTTTCCTCTGGGGACGCCAATGAAAATAAGTTCACATTATTGGCCTTTGATAAAGAAGTGCAGCTTGTCCCCTTGTCTGCGCTCTTCAAATCTATAATGTGCTATGCTGCGCGTTGTTGCAGAGCGGTCTAGTTCACCGGATACAAGCTCTGGTGTTGTCTGCAGGAGAGTGTGGGTTCTAAATCCGGTCATGACAGTTGTGCCTTCGAGCAAGACACTTAACCATAATTGCTTTGTAAAAAAGTTGGGAAGGTAGTGCATTCTGCAAGCAAAGCTCCTAGTGGATGATGCCCATGCATGCATCCTTACAGACTGTGAAGGGGGTTAAACCCTGTCTCAGCCCCAGGAGTTGGTGGCAACGTGCCCCTGTGGCAATTGATTTGGGTCCATATAGCCCAAATCAGTTAAGTGTAGCCCTCACCTTGAAGTGTCCGTCCGGCCTTGTGATATTAGGCAAATTTTCATTAAGAAAACCCAACTTGTTTCTTACCGTTTTTGTTTACCCTAATGAGCTCAAACATTAAATAACTACCATCTAGTCCAATCAAAAACTTACTGGGCTTAACTTTGAGTACAACAGTCCCGAGAGCACAAGAATATCTCTTCTTAAGCTCACGCTACCTCCATTGATATAATTAAACTAGTGGGTTGTTATTCTCTTTGAGGCTTTATTTCATGCTTGGACATATGAACGTGAATCATTAAGCCTGATACCGTTTGGGTCGACAGTCACGAACCCCTTTTAGTAATTTTCAGGGCTGTCTATTCCGGATCTTGGGCTTAAACAATGGTGTAGTCACGGTGACAATCTCTGGGTCGTTTCGCTGTGATGAGACCGAACAGTTCCCAATGTGGCATCTTCATTTGGAGAACATGGCTTCAATTGGGGTTTTAGTATATATCCCAATAGGAAACTTTGGAACGCTAGGTGGCAGCAGACTTACCATGTAAGATATCCATTGTTTACGTATTTCTGAGCATGCGTACATTACCCAAACAAATTTGTTTTACCTGGTTAGTCTGCTGACACATAGCGTTCCAAAATTCCCCAATTGGGGGTTATCATAGAGAAATGTTCTTTCTCTGTGTGGTATAAATTATGTTGTTGACATTAACCGTGTAGACGTTGCCCATGTGTCGTTGTTACACATGACTGTATTCCCCAATTAGGCACCATTGATATCTTTATCTGGATAAGAGGAGTCCCATCACAATAATGCGTATCCTTATTGGGGTAGTTCAGTAGACATCCGGGAGAAGCCGCTGCCGGATGATTGATGCTTGTTAGTATTAAATCCATACATACATGGAGTGCCGGGCAGAGCGTGCCACGCGACGTTACGATGACGTCAGGTTAATGGTGTCTAGGGGTTTCCCCTTTTATAGTAATGTCAGAAACGATATACTGTGGTCATAGAGCTATATAATTATATAGCTCTATGACTGTGGTCTAAATATTGAAAATGCTTTGACCCGTAACGTTCATGTCACTTATGACACTAAATGCGCATACACAGGTGGTCATAATAATTGTATTTCCGTTGAGTGGGCCCGACGAACATGGACTACCGGGGTGTGCTGATTGGAGCGCGTCTGCGCGTAATGTAACGCGGGTGGATTTTCATCTGAGTGCGAGGAGAGGGGGTTTCCCCCCTAAACGTTGCGTACAAAGGATGAATGCTTATCAACCCCTTGCTCTCAGTCATGTGAGAGATGACACTCACGCTTACGTGCGGCTATTGTGTGGGACAGGGTGGTTTGACGAAGTCGGAGCAATTTGTCTTTCTCTTTTTACATGGGGTTTCCCCACTGCACTTTGTATGGTCTTTGTTCCCGCCTCTCACCTTACTGAGGCGCCTGTCAGTGAATTCAATGCAACTCCATACACATCTAGTTGTTTTAGAGATATCTAATATGGTTTAGTTGTATTCTTCACGCAAACCCCCTTTTTTCAAACTCTTTCTTATAGTTGCAACTAATTATAAAAATAATTGCTTCACCCATTTTTCAGTGCCTATGTCTTCATTCAGTTATCGTACTTAGGCTCAACCAAACGTTAACCACAACTCACTTTTATTTTAGTATTTGCGTAAGCACCCATTTAAAAAAAATAAATAAAAAATGTATACAGACAGGAAATGTAGGGGCCTATATGAACTCACACCAACTTATTGCAGACTCATTCAAATACTCTCGATGTCTCTAGCCTTTTCAAGATTCATGTTATCAATAACTTTTGCATTTATAACATTGTTTAAAACAACTCTTTAATAGATGTAAAATGTGCATCGGGAATAAAGCAATACTGTGATGTGTTTAATGTATATTCAGTTTGCGGTAACACTTGAAATTCACAAGCACTGCAAAAACTGGGGTGTTAAAATTATAGCTACCCAAAAGAGGATCACAGATAACATTACAGGGTGTTAAAATAACACCAATGTAAGTGTCCTGATGGCAGAAATTAGTGTTATTGTAACGCCCTATGGTGTACATTTTGATTCTATTATATGTGACGACACCCATGGTGTCAATTTTAACATCTAATTTTTTTGCAGTGTGGTGTTGCCGCAAACTGAATTAAACACCCAACACAAGCATACGGTTCTTTATTCCCGATGCAAGCTTAACATCTATTAAATACATTATTTTAAAACAATGCTATTAAATAACGCAAAAGAATTTACACTGATACCCCAACCTCAACCATGCAATGCCTCACAAACCTATATAATGTGTGTTTCTTTACACCGACTCTTATTGCCAGAATTTTGTTAAATTGTAGTATCGAGAGACGTTCAACTTCACATTGATTCAAATTTTTCTGTTACTACTCATTCCTGCAAGAACTATAAATTTTCGAGTGGACCACACATGCAAAACATTTAGATCAGTCCGTAAACTGAAACGAAATGCTGGCCCGTTTGCGAATTCCACCGCCCAATTGATACACACGATTGATGTCTCACACATTACCTCGAACCAAGTTTGTTTTGAACGCACACAACCCTGTTTCGCATACTCAGTGGACATGTTTTTTACCCTGTGCACTTAAGAAAAAAACATATTCTTCAGCACTGTGTGGACGTGTGTAAGTCCACATAGTGTTTCAAGCCCCTACATTGTGTGGATTTTGATGTCCGTTCCCCGCCCTGGGTGCCACATTTGAAATCTAGACATTTGAGATTTAGTACTGTCAACTATTTTTCTATTGACAAGGACACAAAGTGATTTTTTGTTTGCCTCCACGTCAGATTATCATATATATTATATATATAAATTTAAACGGCATAACAAGAGCACTGAAATGATCGAAAAATGCAAACAGAAATTACAGTTTTAATTGGCCAGAAGTACCCCCAGAAAAATGGGTACACCCCTGGTGCCCCCCTAAGCCTTTTACCCCAGTTTCGCCGCTGTTCCGCTATCAATTTTAAAACAATTGAAAATGGCCAAGTCGACCTTGCAGTTCCCGAGTTGACATTAACCGGCGATGATCCTTGTTGTTCTAGGTTCTCAAGATTCCACTACCAGCGACAGTAGCTCCCTGCGGGTCCCCTCACCGGAATTCCTGCAGACAAAGGCAATATTCACCAAGGAAAGATCGGTAAGAGTCATTTGATTGAAAATACACTTCAACTTGTTTTGATATCTCCAGTCTATTTAACCCCGCAATGAAAACAACAAGATTAATTATTACTGTTCTGTTCTGATTTGTAAAAATGTCCTTCCCCGTGTGTCTGTTGTTTTATCCACAATTCGGCGTTGAAAAATTGGTCCGAACTATCAACACCAATCCAAACTGCATCTGGAGCTTAGCACTAGTCGATTTTGCGGTGTAACCGTTATGTAAATCTCTTTTGGGTGGAATGTTGGCTCTGAAAACAGCCATTGGCTTGGTCTCGACATTTCGAACAGAGTTTGCTTGTCTTCGAGAGAAAGAGCCGATGAAGACTGTGAGCAGAGTACTCTTATCGAAACGTCGAGACCAAACCAATGGTTCGTCTCAGAGCCCGGCACCTCTCCCTAGCTTTCTCAATTGGGGGTTATCAGATGGAGGTGTTTCCACACACACACAAATAAATACATTGTCCTTGTCCCTGATTACTCCCCAAAATAAATTTACTAAATTACTGTCAGCAATAAAAGCGATATCATAATGATTTCGTACCAGTGATTACAAATAGGTGCTGGGCGCCGGTAAAAGGGATTTTCACTTGGTTCTACCGGCAAGATTTGCTAGTACTTTTCATTTATATCCACATCACACGCAAAGCTTCAAACATCACTTAGCGGTTTTTTGTTGTTGGTGTTTTAAAAATTATTTATTAGAATTTGTTTTAACTAATAAATTTGTAGTTAAGATTCTTGAAATCTGTTTTAGCATTACTGGTTCTTTTTCGCTTGTTTATATCGTGTTTATTTGTGTGTGAACATGTTTTGAAATCTCCAAGTTGAATAGATGTACTTACCGTGAATTTCTTAAAGCAAACAACAAAACAACATTTCCACAGTATTCGCGGCATTTCTATAAAATAGTAGTGCGAATTTTCCTCCGCTGCGGTTTTGATTTAATATGTTAACGTCCCCGGGGTGCTCTATCTATGAATGGACTCAACCCAGAAATAGATTTGTGTTTTTTCAGCGCCCCAATTCGTGCCCTTTTGACGCTCTTAGTGGACAGTGCGCATGCGCGAGAGTCCCCATAATGGGGGAAACCCCCTCTGTGGGTTGTTGGATGACAACACCGCCGTGATGTGTGAGACAGTGGACGTGACGATGAGCAGCGGGGGTTCGTGGAAAACATCCCCCGCGAGCTCAACTTCCGAGTGTCGACTTCGTGAGTCGCGTTCAATATGTAGTATCCGTCAGTGTGTGTGTGTGTGTATGCGCCACTATCATTGGATGGGCCTATAACCTAATAGGCTGCCGAGTGGTGAGGTGGCGTGCTGTAGCCTGCGGTCCGTGTATTAATACATATATTAGTTTGACGACGGAGAGTTGACGATCATTACACGACGACTCATGGGTTGATACTGACGTATTACACGGTACTCTCTTGTGTTCGCGGAGTCACGCTCCATCCTTAATGATTTATAACCGATATCGTACGGTGAATCGAACAGAAGTGACGGGGCTGAACCAACGTTCAGTGGACATTACCATCACTTGGGTGAATCCGACGAATGAAATGCCCAAGTCCGGATTTTACTAAATGAATTCGTAATCGGTTGTAACGGTCGGTTTAAACTTGTGACCAGCTTGGTACCCAGACGGGCATTGTCTCCCCCCAATGCCAGTGCCAGCTGTAAGGACCACGGCCACTGCAGTCCGGAGGTTCCTACTCAAAATGAGACGCGAAACTTTATTTCGTCTGTTGCCGAGAGGTGTGTCGTCTGACGCTGTCCTTTGTCACCCTTCCCAACACCAGGTATCATCCAGCAGTGACGTGGAGGACGATGAGCCATCGGCCAGACCCCCTACTTCAAGGATTCACCAGCGGAGGGGTGCAGTCATCTCTCAAGTCCCACCATCCAGCTCTGATATCGCAGACGATGATGGCGGTGGCAGCAGTGTCAGGTAAGGCAAAACCGAATTATTAACAAAGAAACTTTGACATAGAAACATGTCTCTACTCAAAGCTGTCTGATTTGGCCTTCTGATCACACAGTGTTGTGCTGAGCTCTGCATCGACGATGTACAGTGTTCACGATATATTTTATTAATCCCGTTACAGGTAAGCTATGCAGCAAAGCTGCACATAGATCCCCACCGGGCTTTTTGTTCTTCAACAAGCTCAGCCAAGTACTGATTCCATTCTAATGCATACATTTGAGTTCGGGGCACGTTCTTCCATTGATTTTGCAAGTGAAGGTCCAGTTTTTTTTTAATGTTGATATGCTGTAGACTGGACCCCAAATAGCGTCTTACTTATTTTGCTTTGTTCATTCCGGTGTTGCTGTTGTTGTTCTTGTTGTTGTTTTTTGTAAGCTTTCGGTGTTCTTTAAAAATAAAAACACATCAGGCAGAATAGAGGTTAGCCTATGTGTTATGAAACGTTGTATATAAGTCTGACTGTGTCCAGCGTGAGGCCTATCGGGTTTAAGAAATCCCGTTTTCATGTGATTTTATTTGTCACCGATAAAAGGAAAAACACTGATTATAAAAAAAAAGGAAAAAAAAAAGAGATTTTCTTTTTAGCGGTGAGTGTAATTTCAGTTCTCACCAATGTGGCCCAGGGATGATATGTTTCATCACCCTAGACCCTCACCCCCTATACCCCACCTCAAATCCTGCATATTTTACGTATGGAAATGACTATCATATCATTAAGAGTCAGAAATGTGTTCGAGTAATGATGTGAGGGAACACAAGATTGATGCAAGTAATTATGAAGGCATATTGGTCGTACACAAATAACGAATTAAGTTGAAGGCTTGACTTTGATTACAAGTTATGGTCTCTCCTTGATGCTCAAAGCCAGTGGTAAAACAAAAGTTAAAAAATGACGTTGGCGACATATC
>CM021527.1:11995802-12006421 GCA_010994315.2 Pisaster ochraceus
TATTGGCTGTGATGAGACCATGAACAGGCTGATGAATGAATCGTGCATGCATTGTATTAAGGAGTGTTCGAATTTTACTGTGGTTGTTTATTTTCTTATGAGTTATTATGTTGTCTCCCGTCAACTCTAAATTGATTATAATCGAAAGTATTGCATTATCCCTGCTCGAGCAGCTTGTGCTAGGCAATCAAGCAGTTAAACTCTTTCCATGATGAATCCGCCCTGTCCATCCATGTGAAAACCTACGGTCCAATTGCACAGATTAACGCTCCGACAACAATCAAATTGATGAAACACTGGTTCAGACGAGCAAAAAGAAACACCCAACTTCCCAATTAAATTGCATGTCTAATTCGATCACAGCTTCATTAAATCCACTTTGAACAATGTTTTTGATATAGGGTCTAGTCAATTTAATTGCCGGTTAGTATTTTGACATTTGCGTGAAGATTAACAACCCCCCCCCTTCTTCCTCCTCCTTTCATTCGCTTCAAATGGTCAAAAAATAAATGTATTTTCTTTTGGGTTAAAAAGTGCACAATTTATGCCGTATGGTACAGCTATCAAACATGAGTGGAAACGTAAAGGCGTGCGTACTATGTCTAGTCGGCGGGGATATCAAATGCAGTGCTTCTGATAGCAATGGGATTCGATGAATTACGTCAGCTAGGTACAAAGGAAATGCCTTGTCTCACGATCCCCAAACCCTAGTTGCATACTTGACTTGTTTAGTTCATAACCTATTAGTATGACATTTGTAAGTCTTCTGTTGAAGGAGAGAGTGAACTTAAAATACATGAAAAGAAAACCCAAATCAAAATCTATTATTGGCCTTTGAGTTAGATGTTATGGCGGACGTTCAAAACAACAACACATTGCAGCTTTTTTTGTGGGGGAAAACGTATTCAGTGGGAAATGGGTTAAGATCGGTCTTAAATTAGTAGAGCTTCTTTTTTAGTCATGATGTATGTATACCGAGGAACGTTTCGGATAAGTGTGAATAAATCCCAGGTTGGTTTCAGTGCAAACACCTCCATGGTGAAAGTTCTGAAAGAACCAGTTCCCGAGAGAACTGTCTGTAGTCTCACCGAAAATGTGCTGAGTCATCTTTTATGCTGATGACGTTGACTGCAATGGACTGGTCGCTCCGTCGAGAATAACACTCCAACTAGACTCATATAATGAACTTTTCCATTCAGCGATGGCTATCGTCAGACAGCGAAAAACGTTGTAAATTTGTTCAGTACTTTGAACAGTAGAAATAACATAGCTAAATGAAAATAATCGTATCTAGTTAGCTTGGAATAAGCAGTACTTACTGTAGGAAACGCGGCCAAAACTTAATTTTACAATGAAGTGTTTGTGTTAACATGTTTTGCATAAGCAACGATGGACACCTTTCCGTAAACAACTTAATGATCTTTTCACATCTTTTGATGTTTGAGCAAGCTCACTTTGAGTTGATTTGAAAAGTATCTTGGCCTATTAGCACTGGCGATTATGGACGTCAATAATAACAATAATTTGCCCCCCCAAAAAAGAGAGAGTAATATTCGACTCTGTTGCACGTGGGACTTTTCCCCTTCTCTGCCCCGTGCCCTTCTGGGTAATTGATATGCCTGAGCAGATAGTCCTAAAGGAGATTCACGTTTGCATAAATACTACAGTGACTAAGGAAAAGCCTTTTTGTTGTAGTCTCTGTGTGCTTATTTGTAACTTCTGACCCTTGAAACAAATCCAAAGTTTTAGATGACGTCAATACGATCAACGCAGTTATTGACGGACTGTCCCATTGGTAATTGGGGGGAGGGGTCTTGTAGTCTCCAATCAGCCAGGAGGTGTGTAGACTTATCTCCTAATTGAGGGTATCACGTGCACGTACACGTACCCGTGAGGTTGCTCGTTAGCTGGCCAACTCGATAATTACATTTTCTTTAAGTTTGCAAAACGTAGACGAGGCCGTACAATTATGCGACAGCTACAGGTTTAATCATCCATAACAGGCATCTAATAGTACTCGCCAATTTTCGGCTGTCCACTCTACCCATACCGCTTCACCAGCGACAAGAGAGTTTTGCTAATTGCTCAGTGAGATCAGGTTGGGTGGTGATTGGTCTTCGCCTCTATACCGTTTTCCCCCTTTCCCGCGTACACACCAGGCATCGAGCTTTTAACTGACTACGACCTGTAAGAGTTAACAGTTACTGCGAAACGGGGACTTCGGGCACTTATTGGTGTCAGACATATCGGGTAAATTTCTATTCTCCATGTCATTCCGAGAACAAAGGATTTACCTGGTAATGTTTGCTGCCCCCTAGCGTCCTTTTGTTTTAAGCACAATCAATATTGGCGAACTGAAATGAGACTAACCTTAATAATTGGCTCGTTGATTTGGGGCGGTGTTTGCAATCCAGAGAAATATCCCATCACATTCCCCGAGTCAGTAATGCCTGCTCATGTTTTTCACCGTCATTGCTTCGTATTGATTTGGCTTTGAGTAATGTTCATTTTTCGCTATTCAGTTTTAATTGGTTGTTTGTGTTTCTCGGAAGCAACGGGAACTAGTGCTCGTGCAATTGGCTCAATTTCGTACAGCTCCTTAAAGCTCTGAATGTTGCTTAATAATTTTATGCTCAGCAAAAATGAGCAGGATACCAGTCACTGATGGTACATGTTAAATATTATTTTGGCTGGTAACCTGATTCTTTTTTGTGCTTAAGCATCTCTATTAAATTGGGCACTGGTTGCAATTCAAAAACAATCGACAACGACTCAATCTACAGAAGACTGGCATTGGTTACTATACGTGCCACTTTAAAAAAAGCTTTATTTGAGTTAATTCCCGCCCCTCCTTTTTTACAAGGTTGTCAAGCCAAACGTCTTTTATCGAATCCGACTGAGACATAGAAGATAAAACGTTGGTTTGTAACACTTACACCTAGAATTTCTGTTGTTTTACACATTACTGTATTAATTGTAAAGAAAGTGTAACGTATTCCCTTGTCTCATGCACTTTGTTTTCAAAGTGTAAATTAAAAGCCTTGACTGTTTTCGATTCCCAGCCCGGTTTGGTTTACACAGACGAACCGGACGGCTGCCTCGAAATCCAGAAAAGGGCAGTTTGGCGAAGATCACTTTCTGCCATTAATTTCCTATGATTTCATCGAAGCACTTAACATTGGATGGATGATGAGCACTTTCTTTAGGAGGCATGACACGCCGGCCACCCCTCCATCAGGCTTCATCTTAGCCCGCATCATTTTCACTCTTGCAGTCGAGGACATAATTTTGCAGTCCATTAAGAGGTTGAAAGGAATTTCATTTTACCTTTCATAACCGTCTTACTTTGTCTGGTTCAAAGAAACTTTGTGCAAACTTTTGTTTGGTTCCATCATAAGGCAACGTTTGACTCGTTTCTGTTGTTGCTGTTGTTGGTGTCAAATGCAAATAAGTGTTTATCATTGCACTATCCTGCCGTAATTGCTTCGTCAGTGACAAGAGGTGCGCCCAATGACAACAGTTTGATGAAGTTTCATTCTTTTTACGACTTACAGTGAAGAATTCAAGACCTCGTTCACACTCACAAAGCTTGTAGCTTCATGCCAAATATCGAATGTTGCGTGTCGTTAACTTATAGCCAGTGATTGAGCGGTTAACAGGTCCCCCCCCCCCCGATAAGAGGTGCTTCACCTCTATACGAATGACTTGGGAACCTTGTCACATAAAATAGCAATTTAATTTCCAACGAAAATGTCAAACTGAAATCTTTCTGAAGAAAAACAAGTATTGGGTATTTGTGTGCGCGTTTTATTACTTTTGTTTTCGTTTTTAATTTTTAAAAAAACTTTCAGTGGTTGTAGCGCTCATAAAGTGAAGGGTTATTGGTTTTATGACAGTGAAGGGGATACTGTAACTAGTTGTATACGTGCAGATATTCCAGTAGAGGAAATAACACGTCATAGATAGGAAATTGTTCTTGATTTAAAATCGATATCAGTTCGTCTAGTGAAACATTTCTAATCTGATATGCTGTCATTTTTAACACAATTGTGCTGTATAGTTGCAGTTTAAAAATGGGGGGGGGGATCAGCCATGTCCAACGCAAAACTTTTTTTTTTTTTACCGAGTGCCAATAACACGCGGCACACTCACGCCACTGAAAACAATGTTTGAGCTGCCGTTCGCTCATTACAGTCGGTTGTTCTTGACTGGAATTGTTTGTTTGTTTATCTTGAAAGAAGAACAATCCTTTTAATGAAATCCCCACGTGGCGTGTTGGCATGGTCATTTGGGGGCGCAATACAATTCAGGACCTTCCATTGGTAGTTTGCGGTCTTTGACAGAAGCAGCTGTTTTATGTACACATTTCGTTCGGACTCTCTGGTTGACGCCGTTCCCGCTTTCAAGATATTAATTGAAGCTCCCCCGGGGCCGAGTCATTTTCAGAAGCACATCATCAAGTCCAAATTTTATTAAACATGTCAGTCTGATTAATTTATCTCAAAAATCTTGAAGAGATTAATTCTATTTTTAGTTGGACGTACTTGAATGAATTTTAACTGAGCCGGTTTTTTTGCGCATAATACAAATAGTCGGGTAGGATTGGTGTCCGCGAGGCAGACTGATGGAAATAGATACGGTAAATATTGCTCGTCTTCCGGTTGTTGTTATTAAATGTGATACTGGCAATTCCAAACTACCTGTAGATAAGAACAAAGACAGTGTATACTTTGGGTCATTGTCAAAGACCAGTATCCTCACTTGGTGTATCCCAACACACGCATACAAATAACAACCCCCTGAAAATTGTTGCATAGAATTGTGTGTTTTTAGATGCCTGAGAAAGGCTTCATGCCTGAAGCCTTTCGCAGATTCAAATTTTGGGGTTAAAGATTACCTCTCTCTCTAAAACTACATTACTTTATAGGGTGTCTTTTCTAGCAATGTATTATGATATCAACAGCTCTCCGTTAATATGTATGCCCTACGAAGTTAGTTTTTGGAGTAATTACAAAAAGTATGGTCCTTTAGACATTAGCCACACGAGGCTTTAAAGTGTATGTGTTTTTTTGTTTTGGGGGGTTTTCTTTACATAGAGAGCGTTTTTGATTGCAGAAGTAAATCAGTCTGGTAATCAAGAGTCTTTGTTCACTAAAATCAGGTTTTTACAAAAAAAATAATGCCGAACTTCTGAAGTAGTAGCTTAAATCTGCTGGGTATAAATAACAGACAATAAAGCAAGTGTTGTCACCCCAACCCCCGCACGCACAACCCGCCCTCACAAGAAACAATATTTTTTTCGAGTATACTCTAGTACGGGATTTCAGAGCATGCCGGAACCGAGGGTATTATGAGATAACCGTCCACATCAACGGCACGGACTGTCATTTTTATGTTACAAATCCCTGGTGAATTTAAGACAAACAACGCAATCAATTATGCCGATTGAGCTCCACTATAATACCATCATATTCTAGTAAAGGCGTCATAATCTTGTCCGTAAAAGCCTTCCTGAAACCGAACCCGTAAAATGGCGGATTTTTGACAGCTTTGAAAGTGAAATACTTACGCCTTTTCGTAGCTGACGCGGTGTGAAACGGAACTACTTCCAACCGATGCGCTGCATGTTTGTCCATTTCAGCTGTGTCGTGTCATGCTTTCATTGCAGGGCAAACTTGTCCTCTAACAGCAATTGACACTTTTATTTGAGTGTACGGTTTGGTTGAGTCTGCAGAAGGGTGTCGACCCGATTCACCTGTTCGCCCATGGACAGCAATCTTAATATGGACATTCTCAAAACATCGACTGTCTCCCGCCCAGGTATAGATGAATTCTGAAGGCTGGGAATTGTGATTTCAGCTGGGAAACTAATTAATTTTAGGTCCGTCATATCATTTGGTTCAATTTCTTCTTTGGACGATGATACTCATTTTGGGGCTCTGCTTTTGGAAAGCCTTTGTTTTGTTTTCCCCCATTTTGTTACATTTGTTTGCTCCTTGTTTTTCTCCGATCTGGAAAAACCAATATGCAGTGGGATTCAGTGATTTCATAAAAGCATCTGATGCAGTAATGTCTGATGGGAACCCACTTTGGTAGAAGATTCGAACGATTCGTACTCAATAAATTGTTCTGTCTGTCACGTCTTAGTACAGGATTGATTCTTATCGGTGAAAAACTAACTAGTTTCAACTCTTCAGATAAATAGATCAGTTTGAAACGATGTCAAAGACAAGAAAATTGTCCCCAACAAATCGCCGTTGCTTACACTCTAACAATCCCCCGGGTCAGACTCGACCCTAATTCCGGGCACCACGGGTCAGACTCGACCCTAATTCCGGGCACCACGGGACCTGACCCTCTTCTGTGTCAGTCTGACCCTAAAAGTGGTTAAACGTTGAGATGTTGACCCGGATTCTACGTGAGTTTGACACAGTTTCGGGTCATAACTGATCTAGAAGTGGGTTGTGCCCCCTGGGGTCTGTAATCCGGGTCACTTCTGACCCTAGGGTCAGTTTGCCGCAATCGGAATAACTACTGACAAAACATCAACAACATCTATCCGCTTATTTCACTAAAATCACAGGACCACCGAATTTGATAAAACATGTCATAGGCTGGATGTACTGATAGGGAATGTCATGATCAAAATTGATAATGTCAACAATTTTGAAAACGTTATTTGATTTTGTTCATAAGGGAAACCCTGCCTTGTTTCACCTTGGCGTTGTCCAAAGCACGGTGCGCGTTTTATGCAGGTATTGTATACCTAGCAGGATCGAACATTTTCCTTCGACGCCGAAATTAATACACGGTTCACTTCGCAAAAGCAAAACCATTAAGAATGTGATAATGCGGTAACACCGCGTGCCGCCACTGGATTTATTACAAGGAAAACCGCGGCCAAAAATTACAAACCGTGCTTCTTACGCCTTCTGTCCGACTGGTCGCGTTTTTTTTATGTATATTTTTATGAAATTATACAGGGAAAAAATGTACCACTTGAAAGGCACACTATCTGGTGCCTGGGGCTGTGATGCTAAGTCGCGATTCTTTATTTAATAATGTCTTCTTCTTTTTTGCTTTGCATATATTTTATGCACAACACTGGGAAGGGTTTTGTTTTGACTCTAAACATCGCAGTACAGGATGTGTGTTTTCTCGTGCACGCTGTAGGGAGGTAGATCATGTTTTTGTTCTTCTCCCGAACACATGTTTTTATAATCAACGCATTGTAGCTTCAAACAAACAAAAAAGAGAAAAAAAGGAGCAATAACTAAAACGTGGAAGTAGGTCTTTGCATGACGAGAAATATGAAACACGTACTCTGCCTTTGATTTGCTGTTAGATACATTTCATCAAACCGGAAATCCACATAATACCTCCAACTTATATGGTTCGTGGAAACGGAGCTGATGCAGAGGAAACGCCTCTACCTGCCCGCCCGGGGCCTCCTGTAAGGCCTCCTGTAAAACAAATCATTGCTTTTGGAGACAAACTGACGACGAGGCGCATCTCCTTTTGCTCGGTTAATTTTTTTTCCAGCAAAAATTTAACCTGAATAACCCATTCTGAATTCAGATATCAGTCAGGGAGGATTCTAAAATCAGGGAAATCAGATTATACTCACATATGTTTGAAACTAGTTTGTGTTTTTAAACCCATTGTGAAGAGCTTCGAGACGCTGTCTACGGCACCATAAAATCATGTATTATTAATAATATTATTCAGCAGCAAGTAAAATAAAAAATGGGGGGGGGGGTGGTGGGAGTCAAAGATTTTTCTTGATTAATATTCATCAGCATCATCGGGCAGGGTGCCCAGGGACAATTTAAAAGTGTAAGACCCCGGTAACTAGGAAATGGATAGTGATATAGATGGTCGTAGTTTTTTTGTTGTAGCCGGCATCTTTTAGTGTGGATTGAAGGAGATACCGTAATGAAAGAGACACCGTAATGTATGTAATGCTACGGGGAGTAGGGGTTCGGGTTTCGTGGATACATTTCACTTGTTAGCAAGCAATTTAGGAATTTCTTTCTAGAGGTAGTTTCATTCGGGGGAAACCGAGTACTCTTCGTGGGTTTAGAGTGCACAAAGTGTTTCGATGACTGCAGAGGAGAAACACGAGTTGTACACGCAAAGTGCTGTAAAATGGCAAAGTATATATAGGGGACTGACCTCAACCCTTGTTGAATTGTACGTGACGTTGAACTTCATGTGGACGTGATGCGGAACCATGACGTCGTCAGTTAGTGCGAGGATTCGCTCGAGCTGTCCGCGTTTGTCACGTGCAGCATGCTCTATTCACAGTCGTCGTGTAATAAGGTTATACAAGAGTCTCGATGAGGTCTTAAACAGACGTTTTTAACAATGGCAGGGTCGTGGCCACGCTATAAAAACAGCCCGCAATGTATTTTGGGAAACCGAGTACAGATAAACAAATAAATCAAGCTGCCAATATGGACCCATGCTGTAGTTTTGCACGTAACTATGCCGGATTGCCTTTTACTTAATTGCTTCAAAATCAGCAAGCCATGATGGCTGCCAGTATTGTTTGAACTAGGATTTCACCCAGAATCCTTTGCGCGCTGATTATGCACATTGTGACATGCGTATATGGGCAATTCCAGTCACGTCCGGCGGGTAAATTTTATCAATGAATAAGTCTATAAGTTGCAGTGGACTTATTGAAAATCCAATTCAAATCTTGTCATGAATAGAAGAAGAATGTAATTTCAACGTGTACAATTACGCTTGTTTTATTAATAAAATCGGTAGGCCTAAGTTGCTTTGAACTGAAATTCTTGACAAATGTGACTAAATATTAATGTGTTTTTGTAAACTCACAATAAAGTAGTTTGGCTATGTTGATTGAAAGGCCGTTTACAGATCCATCTGTAGTAATAGTGTCGTAGCAGTAAGATTGGCGCCCAGCGATAAGACTCAATTTTAGTTCAAAAATCAACCCCCCTCAGGCACGTGCTAAAGGATTTACGGTATGATTGGGTACGGAGAACCCATTGACTCGCTCTACGCTTTGCTCTACATTTCTGGAAGGGGTCGATTCTTGATAACCGTTGACATTTTGAGGGGATAAGGGGATTTGGATTCTGCTGTGGGGGCGAAGAAGGTGTAAGATATCCCCAAACAAATGACTATAGATAAAGAAAAAAAACCCAACAACACACATCATCGTGGGGGGCGGGAGAATACTCCATACATGTATGATGGGGGTATTATGTGATGTATCCATCTATAGATTGGTCCAATAAGTCAGTGAACCCGTGTTAACACTATAGGCCTTTACCACTTCTATAAACAGCATGATTAAGCAGACCCAATATTAAGGGTCCATGCAGAGTTATCAAAGGTTAATTTGTTTTCCCCCGAAAGTGTGGGTGGGTGGGTCAAAAGAAATAACTGAACAATTGAAAATCATGTACCAATTGAAAATAACGGAAACGTATTGTTTAAAGGGGGAAACTACCCAGTGGCTTGTCTGTTATATTTGTACACCCTGTCTTTTGTTATTGGTCAACCATGTTTAGGTTGCCGTTCCGGATGGGGAAATACTACAAAGTCGCATGCTAGAAGTCAGAAAAAGCCAGTGAAAACTCCTGAGCTGCAAGCCCATTGATCTAAAATATGTATTTTAAAAATCAAAATCTAGGGTTGGGTGGGTGTTTCAAAAATTCGAAGAAAAAAAAAGATAGACTTTTTAAAACATTGATTACACTTTGAATGGCCTATAAAACTCCACGATTGTTTTAAAGTGCGGCGTTAATTTCTGCGCCAATTATTCCGGTCAGTGAATTGTATTTCCTTCATGTAGGAGTAACGTCTAATCCACCGCGATAAAAAAGCGAACTTAAGTTACCACCGAAAGGACAACTGCCGCCGTTCGAATCTTCCCTTTCACCCACGCGATTGAGTTCTACATACTCAGTTTCCATCGGTGATCAACAAGGTTGTTGTACCTTCATTGGGCGAAGAAACGAATAACAACATTCCAAAACACTTTAGCAATTTGTGTTGTTATTTTGTTGGTCTGATTTGCATTGGCAAACACACGCGGGCACGCGCACCAGTTGCCATTTTGTACAAAATGTTCTCAAAACATAGGTCGGGCATGTATATGCAACTCGTGAATCTAGTGGACGGGCATTGTCAACCTCGTTGCTTTCCAGCCCACCCACTCTCACCCCCTCACTATTCACATACAAAGAGAGAGCATATATTGTCATCAAACGTTTGATCGATGCGTCCGAATTGGACATCCCAGATCATGATTGTTTTGTTCCCGCGCCCTTGTTTTCGACAATAATCTCCCGTTGGGATATACGCGCGAAACTAGTCGGTGTAAGGTTCCGTTGGCTTTATCCAGTGTCCAGGTCGCTTTAAGTATAAGGAGGGGGTGAACCCTATGTTCAGTAATGTCATATTTTTAGATAGCCAGATTTGTATTTCGTTGATATTTGGTACGGTACACAACTTTGACATAACTATTCGTATCAATTAGGAGGTTAGTGTCGGGCAGACCACGCCAAATATTGTCTCATGTTTTGTATTCTTTAAAATCTTCCTTTAGGATGCCCTTCGATTTTCAAAGATTTTGTGTGTGT
>CM021527.1:12016426-12030936 GCA_010994315.2 Pisaster ochraceus
TACCTTTCGGGAGCAAGCTGGCCCTATGTGGTGTGCCTTCCAAGCATCTCACAGTCGGTGAACCTACACGGTTCCAACTCCCTCCTCGCGTGTGAATTGGGTTCAGGTCCTGCCTGATCACACGGTGGCCTGTTATATTTATAGGATCACGTGGTCTCATAATAGCAGAGAGATATAAATCACTAGAGGTGAATGTGCACTCTTCATTCTGTGCTCATTTGTGATCTTGCAGGGCTAACCATCATCAATCACATGTGCGTTCGTTCAACCTAAAAAATTCCCCCATGCCCTTAACATTGTATGCTCCTGTTTAACCCGTTGCTTAAACCATGAGAATTTATGGGGGCTACCTCATTGCTAGTAAAACAAAAGGTCACCTTCTCGACTAGAATTATTCATAGCTAGCATCAATCAGAGTAATAAATCCCTTATATACATCACACACTCTTATTACTAAATAGTTAACAACGTTGGCACTTTTCCTCTCTTCTTTCCTTTCTTCAGATGAGCTCGACGGCAAGGTGAAATGGCTCAGCAACTTCGAGAGATTACGAGAGTTACAGCAGATGATCACGTGGCCTCCAGTAGAAGAGATGGACTCCAAGGTTGCCATACCTGAGGTGAGTGAATCTTATAAACTTTGGTCAGGTTATTCCGAGAGAGGATTCAAGTTGTGTAATTGACAACGCCTCCTAGAAGCAGCTGCTCCTCCGACTTTCTCTCTTTCGCGCGTTTTCTCGCCTCCAGCGAAGGATACGTCAACTTCCTTCCTTCCCCCCAAATTTAGACTTCATAACGCAATTAAATGAGTTGTTTTTGTAATAATTAGACGTAAACAACAAAATATCCTTTGGGGGGCCATGTGTGGTGTGAAAGTGTGATCGTTTTCTGCAAACATAGGTAAACAATAACAGTGTATTTTGTTTTGGTTCTGCGTGTTGAGATTCCAGATTTAGCATTTTGAAATGCAGTCTTATGCGTTTTAATATTACCCATGTCTTTTTTTTCTTATTTTTTTTTCAATTCAAGAGATAACATTCAGGATGTTTATTTTTTTTTCTCTCTCCGCAGTTTTTGAAGGACATGGTTTCCAAGATGTCTAAGAGTAATTTGCTTGCAAGTACGAAGCGTACGCTACTTAACGAGGGCCCACTGACCATGATCGGTAAGTCTTCTTTACTCACCCTAACGAGCTAAATAGAATTTGTAAAAGGAAAACAAAAATTTGTCTTTTTCTCGTGTCTAAACATCTTTTAATGGGTGTACAGCTGTAATCTTGCAGGCTCAGGCTCAGGTAGCTCAGGTAGACAGTTTTACCGAGGGGAACCACAGTGTTATTAAACGTGAACCCAAAGTTTTACTGTCTTAACTGTAATGCCTGTGGGTGGCCAACCCAATGGTGTAAAATTGGTGTAATGAGTGGGTTATTGAGACTGACTGTATCAGCAATCAATGGATATTTATGTGTCTGTATAGCTTGTGATCTTCTGTGAAAGTCATTAACCAAAATATACTCCTCCTCTGAAGAAAACTTGATAATGTTTTTTTTTGGGGGGGGAGTGGGCGACTTTGTATCCACGTAATGGTTTAACCAAAAGAAATTGAATATGTTAATTTTGCACCTCCTCTTTCTACAGATGGAACCAAATCCTCAGACATGTACGTCTTTCTCTTTGATGACATGCTCCTCATCAGCAAAATCCGCAAAAACACCATGAAGAAAAGGTCGATACCGGACGGCATGGGGATCATGGCCACGCCGCCGGTTCCACGCAAGAAAGACGGGTTCTCGTTCGTGGTCTACCGGCCGCCGATTCCTCTTGACAGAGTGTCAGTGATCGAGATTGAAAGCAAAAGAGCTGCAGGTTTGTTGCGCGTTCAAATATTTCTACCACATTCTTAAATCGGCTTAGTCACAGTTGATCTGCGTAAGTGAGGCTGCCAACACACTGGGCTTTCTGTGGTTGTCATGCTTTATGCATTATCCAAAAATTGACCAATATTTTATTTAAACATCACCATTGCATTCAGGACACAAACATTGAAGAGCCTAATACTATAACCTTTATTTTTTAATCCTTTAAAAGTATTGACATTTTGAAGCCGAATTGGCCCTAGCTGCAAACAGCCAAAAATAGTCTGGTAATATCTATCCGTGATGAGGCCTGCATGTTTACAACACTTTTGAATACTGGAAATCAGACCGATTTTGGAATTTTGTAAATACGGTTTTAATAAAACTCAATGGCTTCAATATTGTATGGTTTTGTAAGCACTGGGAGTTGGCCGGTGTTGCGTTGATATCTTTTTCTAATTTCTAGAGGCTAAAGGGTAGATAGAGTTAGCTCTTAACTCTTGTATAGGAAAGAAATTAAATCAAGTAATTTTGGGGTTCATCGCCCTGCTTGACAAGAACCGACAAACAACCAGTAGTTTTCATCATCCTCAAAAATTTATCACATCTGTTTATTACATTAGTGTTGAATGATCCAGTAAGCTTACTCATAACATTTGTGTCTTTCAACTTCACAGCAAGTGGACTAAAACACGGGTTTGTCCTGCTTCAGAACAGCAGATACCAGCAGTTTGTTGGGGCCTACACGTTAACGGCCTCAGACGAGAGTAGCAAGGTGAGTCATGGGAAATACATAAAAGAATTTGAGAAACTTTTTTGTTTTACTTAGTTCAACTTCTGTCAAAGAAGTGGACGGTTTAAAATACCTCGTTTTTCCAGAGGGGTTGATTTATTTTATAGTTTCCTTTTTCTTTTTATATTTGCTGTGTTTGTGTATCTCAATATTTGAGCTATTTTCGTCAAGAACAAACTGTCAACTAACCCGTTCCATGCAAATTATCTCATGGCCGTTATATTAATTATAAATAATTGTAAGGACATTTCTGAGTGTCAGCACGTTGTCATTGGAAACAATTGCAAATGCTCACTCAAAATGTGCACACCTCATTTATACCGTAAAAGTTGACATAAAACAAAATCTAGATATTTGAATTTGAATTAGTAAGTTGATATTGAGACTGTAGTCCGTTTCCAGTTGAAGTATTTAAATGAAGCCCAATCTTATTAAGTGTGTGAACATAGCTGCTGATGTAAAGGGGAAGGATGCAAATAGTAAAGATGTAAGATGTAAATTGTAGTTTGTTCTCCAGTTGACAAGTTATCGAAAGTTAAGTTCTTTAGTTGACAAGTTATCATAAATTCTCCTCTCTCCCTCTCTCTTGTGTGTTTACATGGGTTGAATCGATTTTGTTTATTTCAGCAATCGTGGTTGACCCACTTGAAAAACGCTCGCGACAAGTGGATCAACATGCTCCGAAGCGACGAAGGGGACGACTTCGGCAATGACGACATCAAAAGAGACCGGAAGAGAACTCTTTGAGAGGACGGTGGCACGGACGGTGCCGATGGACTCGATGCTGAAGCAAATTGGTCTCCATCATGTCTCTCTGCTCGATTGCTATGGCGGTGATTGGCCGCGCGAATCGGGCTCGCGGCCGGGAGACAGTATACCTGCACATTGATGTTTAACACACGGTCACCAAGATGTATTCCACGTGACACATCACCTGCATGTTTTATACACTCTGTGGTATTGGTGCAACTACAATGGAACTTGTGTTTGAAATCTGGAACCTGGTGACGGTGCAGGAAGACTATATGGAAGGGGGGCTCCTTGAACAGCTTGGTGAAAGTTGACTTTTTCCCCTGTCAAGACAAGAGTTCCAAAAAATAACGTGAGCACGGTTTTGAGCAACAACAATCAGCCATTTTATCACGACCAACCAACACTTTTATTTGTGCGCTGACGTATTTCGCCATGCAAGTTTTGCAGCTGACGAAGGCTCTTAAAAAGCCGGAGTAGAAGATGAAGGATAGTTTGGCTGTTTCGAAAGACATTTTTTTTTTTTATCCCTCATACTATTGTGATTGAACAACCATGGTTGAACAACGGCCCCTATTTAGTTGTAGTACTCGAAAGGCACCCACACAACTCGCTTTTTTTTTCGTCACACGATTGTTGCAAAATTGGTACGTGCACATCGGTTTACTTTGCACACAAATGTCGCTAATTAATGTAACTTTTGATATTTATAATCTTGTTTGCACCTGTTGTTTATCAAGACGAGGCTGTTGTCGTACCCAATCACAATCGTTTTCTGTCTGAGGAGCAGGTTCAGTAATAGACATTTAAAATTTAACTCTGATAATATACAATTTCAATAATTTACCCCCTCCCCACTCTTACCTGTTTGTCTACCCGTAAATCGATCACTTCTCTTTGGTCTCCATTGGTTTTGTCCACAAAAGCGAACCGAGAGTGCCCTCGGTATGTTCAAAGTTCACGGTTTGACTGTATCAAACTCCCGTTGCCTTACTTGTGTCGTGTGGGAGATGATTTTCATTATTTAAAAATGTATTATTGCTTGTTTGGTATTAATTCTGATTGGTGTATTTGTTTTTACAATTTGAGGATCAAATGTCCACAACGTTTGGGAACGCTTTGAGTCAAAACAAACGAATGAATAATGCAGTGCTTTATCAAACATCGGTACAGGGGGGAAATCAAAATAGTTTTCTTTTATGCTTTTTGTTCGCGTCTATTAAATAAAAAAAAAATCAAAATGAAAGAAAATTTGAATCGAAAGGGACAGTTAAGGGGTCTAAAGGTTTGTCATGTACTTGTCTGATTTTTGACTTCTTCATTTCTTGAAGACTCTAAATCTAGTCATTTTAATTTATCAATAGTACCTTCTCCCTCAACAATGAACAGTTTAGGAACAAATGGAACCAATTTTGATATGATTCTATGCCAACAACAAACATAATGCGATTTGATACCTGGTAATGAAAGTGGCAGGGTAGTTATTGACAACTATGAAGTTTTATTACGATACAATAATGTTTAACCTTTACAATATATTTTTTAAAAACGCAGACTTTATGGCTTATATACGTGCATGCCAAGTGTAAGTATTGTATCATTATGCGTACACATTATAATGATCATGGGGTGGGGGCGGGGGTTGGTGGGGGAGGGGTTCAGAACAATGGTTCACGAATCGTTAACTTAAGGAAAGAACAGAGTGTGCACGATACTACGTCCTAGTAGCTAATGCAGTAGAACTGTAATGGGTTACAAGTTGGAGAGAGGTTGTTCGTTAGTTTAATTGGAAGGTAAACCGAATGAGTTTTGGTATATTCAAGATTATCGTGGACCAGGGAACACTTGGACATGACGAGTGTGACGTAGATGAGGGATGGAAGATGCAAGGTGGGTTGAAGACATACGGGTAATCTCACTGGTTGATCCAATGAGAGTAGGAGAATGTTACCACCCACCCTCACTTTGAACTCCACACACCTTTTTATTTGTTACTTGTCACTATTTACGTCGTATTTTGTTTTGTAAAATCGAAAGCATTATAGGGGAAAACATATATTTGTGTGTTAAAAAAAAAAACCTGAAAGTGGGTGGTTCGAGTCCAGCCCGTCCTGCAGAAATCGGGGGGCACTGAGTATGGTGTATGGTTCTTTCCAGTAACGTAACTCAATGTATTGTGTATTATGGCAGAACACAGTACACGTTGTTGGGTAGGGTGCTGCAATGGTCGGGGCCCAAGGTTCATAAGCCTGTTAAGCAGAAAGTATATAACGGGGAACCTGTTTTCATGGGCAATGTTACTTACATGGTATTTTGGCTGGTAAACCACACTCTAAAAACTCCAGAGTCAGAAATTCCCCAGTCCCGGATCCGAGGGGGCTTGACCCACTTCTGGCAGGGTCATTGTGTCTCGGAATCTATGTCAAAATGACCCCAAAATAGGTCGAAACTGACACAGACTTCGAGCTGAAACCATTTTTTTCCCCAGCAGCTTCCGGATCAGCCTGGCCCAAAAATGAGTCAGACCCCTCTGTGACCCGGGAACCGGTAAATTCTGACCCGGGAGTTTTCAGAGTTTTAGAAGGATATATATATTTTTTGTCGCTGCTTAACAGCTTCATGAAAGTTGTTAACCCAGCACGGTGACTTCGAGGGTACACTAACTTGTATTGTTACAAAGGATAACTTTTTGGTACGTGATAAGGTTACTGGTGTGAATTTCTGGGCCCTTTCAGTCGACGACAAGTTTTCAAGCTGGTTTGACTCCACCAGTCGACAGTTTTTAAACATGATTAAATAATGCGTCTTTCTCAATCGAAAATTTGAGACATATTTTAGTGGTTATAATGTACATGAAAGAAAGGTGGTTATCATTTGGAAGTATTTCTTCCCCAAAATAATTTGGAAATTCGTTTAACCTCGATCTGATGTTTTTTTCAATGCAAAATAAACATTATGTGGAAGTGGCTACACCGGCTCAGAGAAATTCTCGGAGAAATTTTTAGAAGGGGAAAAAGGAGAAAAGGATGGAGAAAAAGAAACAAGAAAGAAAGAAAACAAAACACAACAAGAACAACAACCAAAACCCCAGAGTAAATCGAAATTCTGCCTCCTGTTTTCGTTATCAAATGTATTCTAGTGAGTGGCTGGACCACTTACAGTTTAGGGGTTTTTTTTCAACCAAAAACTTTATTAAATTTCCGTGAAAAGGAGATGCTGATTTATAAAAAAGAATTCTTTTTATAGAGAGTTTCAATCTGACTTTGAGAGATTGAGATATTTTACTTTAGTGGACGTAATATTTTGTTTAGATGGTAGCTTACTTTGGGAAAGAAGAGCCCGTTAATACTTCCATTTGTGAGCCTGTCAAATGCGCAAGTAATTCGGTTCCAGTTTGTATAGACGGACATGATTAAAGGTTTTGCGACTAAGTATTGATGTTTTTAATTTACACCTTATAAACATTACAGTAATTCAGTGTGAACAAAAAGTGCCTTCCTATATGTTTTAGATGGGTTTTTTTTTTTCGGAACGCCCACATAAATACGGTCCCCCGCTAACTTGGTTGATTCCTTTTGTGACGTCATCTTTACCTAAAAAACTATTCCAGAGGACAGTTGTTCTGGGACGGGGTCTGCCATAGGAATGAAAAATAATTATGTGTTCTTTCTGGTACAACATTTCACTCAATCATGATCTTCTAATCGCAATGCATGCATGCATTTCTTCAGTGACGTCACAAGTTCATTTACAAATATACAGGAATGCACACAACAAATTTCCAACTGAGATAACTACTAATAATACTAACTAGAAAGTGTAAAATAAAAACATCACTACTTAGTAATTCACCAAACCTCATGTTTTAATTATTGATCCCCCATTATTTACGTCGGGAGCATATATCAATTTGGATTTGGTTTGTTTTTGGTTATTCATCGCTAAAAGTACAGTTGTTTATACAAAAATCCCGAAGAAGACTGAGTTATTGAATAGATGTAGTCCCCAGATATTGTTTCTTTTGAATGGTGGTAATTTTTATTTATACACATTTTTACTATCATTGTTTGAGTTAATGTGATTAATTCATGTTATTGTCGTATTCCAAAGTTATTCTCGATGTTTCATGAAAACTATTTTTATCAATAAAATGCTGTACTATCGAAATTTGTATTTTTCTGTTGTACATTAAAGTTTTGTACACAAACCGGTCATAAACACCGATTAATTTATTCATTTATGTATGTGAACTCATTAACATATAATGTGCTCAAATAAAATAATGGTTAAACCTCAACACTATTGTTGCCTACACGTTGACTCAATACTGTGTGTTTAAAGACCGCTGCACTGATGACGTCACGATTTGTTTACCGCAGTGCTGCTACTGGGTACTGTATTTCCGACAGTTCTCAGCAGAGACACAAGTACATGTATGGTTTCCCGTTTTCCTGCAGAGTGCACTGGTAAACAAACTGTGACGTCAGCATTAATCATCATTAATGTGCCTGCCAGTAAACAACCATCCTTTGCACATGAGGAATATTACTTGGTAGATCTTAACAGGTAATACGCACACAAATCGGTAAGAAATATTTTACTGTGTCACTGTGACTGTGATTCTACTTCCATGACTTCTACTCTGTAGCAGTCTAGTGTAATCAGGAACACATGTTTTGCCTTCGTTTGGAAGCGACTATTTATTAGTAATATTATAACGTTCAGTTTTTATAAATTTTGTATAACCCCGAATTCGAAGAATGACTTCAAACCTCAAAGATTGAAAAGTATTGGTTTATAGTTGGTATTATAAACTAAATTGCAAGTCCATGTACAGTACCATCAATCAGTATCAAATCAAGACAATGAATGGACAGTGGCCCTCTATTGGCAAGGCTGGTAAATAATGTTTGATAAACTTGTGGTTCTCATACTTCAATTATTCCCAATTTTTTAAGTTAAACCGAATACTCATAGTAATAGTTTGTTTATTTAAAACAATTTATTTTATGTTTTTTTTATTTGGGGGGGTCTTCTCATAATCTCGGAATTATACGGACGTTCGAGTAACACTAACAATTTCATCAGTGGTGGCAAAAAGCCACATAAACACTTTAAAAGCTTTCTGCCTTTGTCTCTCTGAACGATGATAGGGTGTCATAATCTCGTGAGAATTGGCCTCAACATGTGAACTCAATGTGTACTGGCCGCTATCTTTCACCGACTGAGTCGCTAGTTTTGATTCTTATACAAATCTCTTTCTCTCTAAAGTAAACAAAGGTAACAAGACCACGTGCCCCAGGGTGCATCCCAGGGAGTGTCCAAGCATGGAGGCAGAATTCTCCGTGGTCCAAGTGACTCATTTTATAGAAAGTTGTGTGTATGAAATTGTTGAAACCCCAGCCACAGAAACATACTCAGAAGTTGATCAATGGGATTTCTGGAGAATTTCCAATCGTGGGCGTCCTTCTTCTACCTTATTTCGATTCAAAGATAGACATCATTACATCACATGGTTTCCTTAAGTCAGTAATTACTAAGTGAGATTATTTAGAGTGGAAACCGCAAAGTTGTAGGCAATTTAATTGATATGTTTACCTCGTCTGGTTTTCCCTCTGCTTTTATGAGTCTGAGAAGTAAAGCCTGTTTTCAAATGTGAGTTTTCAAAATTCAAACATGACTCTGATGTAAGCCTGGACCTTCACTAGACCCGTACACCTTCTCCAAGTAGGCCTACTGTGTGAGTTTGGGTATTTATCCCCTAGGCTTGGTTCAAACCTGGGGGTATCTAGATTTCGGTCCTAATTATCCGCGACGATACTGTACAGCCACATAAAAAGTTTAAAATACAGGCAAATGAGTGCCACAGAGATGGAAAACAAAAAGTAAACACAGGAATAAATTGATACCTTTGATTGTAGAGACTCTGCAGAGTAAAAATAGTTCCTGGGTTGCTGAACACCCAGTTAGGGTTAGGAAAGTGTACAGCACATTTTATAGGTTTGAAAGTGCCTAATTATTGTCGTTATTTAAAACAAAGAAGCATTGCTATATTCAAAACTGATGGGTGTGGGGGGGGGGGGTTTCTTCATACAGGTAGCTGTCAAAATATTGAATGAGTTGGATGCCACATCCTTGCCTGACGTAGCAGGAGATTCTGCATCTCGGGGATTAGGTCCCCCTGAAGGCAACTTCTTTAGAAATTTTACTGTAATTTCCTCTTAAATTTTGTACTGGGGACACACAATAAGCGTTGGGGGAACCTTAGGGCCCTTTGAACAATACAGGTCGCCCTCTATTGACAGTCATTCTTTTTCAATTTTAATTAAAAACACAACGCTGCTTACTACATGTAGCTCTGAATGAACAGTTTCCTCTGCTGGTAATTTTGACAAGCTCGCTGTGTTTCTTCCACCCACCAGGAGCAATGTTAAAACACTTGCACACTATCCAAGTGCCCAATCCAAAGGATGGAGGTTACAGGTTTAACTGACTGTCACCGACTGAAAATTATAAAATGATCAATCAAGCGGCCAAGTTGGCAATAAAAACAATAAAAAGGTAAAATAACCTAAATACTTTTCAAACTGTGCGTTGTACAGATGGCCCTACAACTTGATCATCAATAAACAGGTCTGAATTTTCAATGTTATATCATGCCCAATATGGGACCCAGGGTATTCCCACCCAGCATGTCCATCCTTTGTCCTAACTACTTTACTCTGATTGGTTCTTAGCAACCCCATTGTTTGTAAATTAATAACTTTGATTGGCTATTCTGGACACACCTCGCACAGACATCTTTGCATTTAATTCTATCCCATCTCAACAATCAACTTGACAAACTTTTTGCACATGGCATACTCATCCTCTAGCTTTATACAGCAGGAACCTCCTTGAATATGCTTCCTACCCACTGCCCCCCCCATCCTAATTGTCTGCCACCTTGAGTACTACTACAAATGGCCAAACAAGAAGAGTTGCAAGAAATTCTTATTGTCCTTCTTGATGGCCAAGACTGATCATACTTATTGACTAAAAGACAGACATGGTTTCCTTAACTTGTTTTTACCTATTCCAACCTCCAAGCATCTTAGTAAAGTGCACCCACACCTGTGTATTAAACCAACATAAAAAATTATACACCTGGACCAATAGCCTCCATCTTTGTGCCTGGATACTGTCAAATCTTCCTTCAGATTTGGGTCCATGCCTGGTAACCACTAACAGCGCAGAAAGGGACCTTCAAACGGCCTACTCGGATGCGAATAGCATCTCTTTTGACTATGCGCGGACCCACTCTACAAGCTTTATATGAGTCAAATTGGATGCAAAGAACATTCCGGACTCAGGAACTAGACAGTATAAAACACCCAACGCAACCCAGCTTCCAGTTCAGCTCACAAACAAGCAAGACAACCTCACTGGCTCTTTTTAAAGGGAGTTGCTATAACAGGGGTTATGCAAGCAACTGGTTTGAAAAACTCATCAACCTTCACTGAGCTGTACATGTACCTGCAAGATTTCTTTCCATAATTGATTCATTTACTTTTTCAATTATTACTTGAGATTGTACTGTGACTGTAGGCCTACTATTCTAATTTTTACAAAAATAACAGAACAAACAAATAAGATTCGACAAAGTTTGTAACCTGATTGAGATGTTAACATCATGTAACGTCCAAAACAACAACAAAGCATTGTCTTGTGTATAGGTCATAAAAAGCTTAGTACGCAGTTCAGTGTAATTTCAGGGTTATGATTCCACTGCAATCAAGTTCACAATTTACTATTTTCCATTAAATATAAACCATTTGGAAGTAATACACATAGATCTAAACTAAATGAATCAAATTAGTACAATGAGTACTGTACGTAATAAAATACACTACAAAACTATTTTGGGTGCTATTTGAATACAGAGTTTGCACTTTAATGTTAACATGTGGTACATTGAAGCCAACCAAATATGCTAACAGGCTAATAGGGTAAAAATAAACCAGTGGAGAGAACAGGCTATTTACAGTGAAAACTGTATTTATATAATACATCTAAGAAATAAGCAAGCAGAACGTATGCGCAGAACATCAGAAACAACTATGAGGAATCCAATGTTGCAAGCAAGTGGTTGTGATTTTCCAAAGATCACCCTTCAATTTAATAAGACATGTTCATGCAAGCGAGGGATGAAATACACCGTCCTATGGCATCCAATCCTCTTAAAATGTAGGTTTCCATGGTGATGGGAGAATCTAAGAAGTCATTTAATTTGTTACAGTAGAAGTCGGATCAATAGGGTTGTTGTCTATTTTCAGAAGTGCTCCATGTTCGATCAAACAAACCCCCTAAAGCTGCACTTTGTTCGTTCAAAGTTTGTTTCATTTAAAGATGTGAAGTTATTGGACTTTGGGCATGGTGTCTTACAAAATTGACAGTAAATGCATTATACAGTAGTGGTACATGTAGCTATCGTTAATCAGCTGGAATGGTTCCACTGTATCAGTGCGGTGGATGTGTATGGGATTTGTTACCCTCATGCTAAGATGGGTTGAAGACATTTAGCAGATTTTGTACGCTGGGTATGGTTGTGTGTGGTTTTTTCCAGCCCATAAAACCCCACAACCCTGGGAACTGACCCCCCCCCCCACATCTTACATAAGTGGAATGGTCCAGGGCGTCCAACTCGCTCTGTGCATCAAATCTGGGAAAAATAAATGAAATACATAACTTGATACTCCTGGAGGAAACGGGGCGCCCATGAGGGGTATATTATATGAGTAACTGCATTTAACTGATAATACAAGTTAAGAAATATATATACCATGTTTTGGATAAAAGATCAATTGTAAAGAAAGCTTTGTTGCCTGGACTTATGTATTTCTTGAGTTCCCATACAGATATTTTGGATAGTGGAGAGGAAGCAATTCCGTGGATGCTCTCACCTATGCACAAAGTCTCTGATGTCACCCCAGTATTACTGATTACTACTTTATGTAAATATCCAGAAAACAAACTGTACATGATGGACTAGAACTATGGATCTCCAGTGCAATCAAGGTATGAGGATTTTGTGTGTGAGATATCGCCTACATTATAAGGCTGGACATGGTGAGAGCTATACTTTTGGGGCTGTCGACCCAAATCAACTGTCACCAGGGGCACGTTGCCATTCCTGGGCCTGAAACAGGGTTACCCCCTTCACAGCCCGTGATCATGTACATGTAGGCATGGGTATCATCCACTAGGAGCCTGGCTGGTAGGGCAGAATGCACTACCTTCCCAACTTTTCACAAAGCAATTGTGGTTATAAAGTGCCTTGCTGAAGGGCACAAGTGTCATGACTGTGATTCAATCCTTCTGCTGCTGATGACAACACCAGAGCTTGAGTCCGGTGAAAACCCTCACCCCCGTACATAGCAATGACCAATTACAAGCTGGTTCATTCATCACGTTCTCATGAGCTTGGAGGAGGGGCAGCAATGTTTGTTGATGATTCTCTTAAATTTTGTGTTCGACATGATCTCATGCCTCCTTTTGGTGGTTGTGAGTCTGTGTTCATTGAAATTGAACGTGAATCTTCGTCTAATCTGATTGTAGGAAATGTATATAGGGCTCCTGGTACTTATCTGGATAATTTCAACAGCTTTTTGACTCATGTCTTAATGCAATTGCCAAAAAGAAGAAGCTATGTTATATTATGGGTGACTTTAATCTTAATTTGCTCAACTGTTCTGAGCATCAGCCCACAGATGACTTTGTGAATACTATTTATTCCTACGGCTTTTATCCTCTGATTGATCAACCTACTTGCATCACTCTACACAGCTCCACCCTTATTGGTTACATAGCCACCAACAATGTTGCTGATATCTCTGCAGGTATTCTCAACACTGATGTTTCTGATCATCTGCCTCTATTTCAAAATCACCGATTCTTGTTTCCTCAACTCTACTCCTACTCGTAACACCTTTGTTACGAGAAACATCAATAGCAACACTGTGCATTTGTTCACAGTAGATATTGAATCTACTGACTGGTGTGAAGTCTATGAATGTCAGGGAGCTGCATCTGCTTATGATATCTTTCTTTCTCATTTTTCTATGATCATCACTTCCCTTTCATTACCAAAGTAGGCAGACATAAAAAACCAACCCTGGATTACTCAGGCCATCATCAGTTCTTGTGATAGAAAAAACAGATTGTATCGGCATTTTCTTCGTAATCCATCAACGGGAAACGAACAACTTTATAAGAATTATCGTAATCGCCTGACATCTATAATTCGCAATGCCAAGAAAAGTTATTACTTTGTTAAGTTTGACAAGTGCAAAAACAACATGAAGAGCATTTCTATTGTCTGCTCTACGAAATTCTTGGGTGTCATTGTCAACGATAAACTCAGCTGGACTGAGCATATTTCAGCGGTCACCAAAGTCGTTTCTCGTAACACCGGCGTCCTATCTAAGCTTCGTTCTCTTCTTACACCTTCTACTTCAGTTTCTCTTAAAACACACTTATCTTGCCTTATCTTAATTATTGCAACATTGTTTTGGCACGCTCTAGTAACAACAAACTTCATTCCCTCACTATCATTTTTCGCTTCTCTGCACACTTTAACACTCTCAAATATTACTAAACTCCACACAGGGATTTTTATGTACAAGCACGTTCACAACCTTCTCCCTACAGTGTTTTCCTCTTATTTTTCTGCAGTTCAAACCATTCATAGTCATAACACCAGATCAAACCTCAATATTTTTCTTCTATTTGCACGTACCACCTAATCTCTGAACACCTTGAGATTTTACGGACTTCATCTTAGGAATAGTAATGATGGCAAGATTGAGTCAGGGTCATCTGTGGCTTGTTTTAAGAACTCTTACAAGAAATTTCTTGTCTCTAGTTATCTTGAGTAGCTTCTTCTCTTTTTCATCCTTCACCTTCTAGTATCTTAAGTTCTGTTCTGAAGTCCAGTATTGTTTAGAAGGCATTTCTTACAGACTTTGTCTTTTGATCATGCCTCCATTATTGCCTCTTTTTCATTGTGTCTCCTTTAATTATTGTTCTAGCAGTTCTTTATACATCTTTGTTCAATAGACCTTTATAATTTTG
>CM021527.1:12074127-12094960 GCA_010994315.2 Pisaster ochraceus
TTAATATTTTATTTAGTTTCAAACATACAAAGATCTTGCCTTATTTTTCCTATCCTTTTGCTATATTTATACGAAAATAAAATCGTTTAATCATCCATAAAATACAAAAACAAACATAACTCTCCACTGTTTGAACTCTTGTCCGGTATCTGGGCAACATGCCACACACTAACCAGGCATACCACACCACACCATGGAGCGCATGAACATGTACGTACATTCCAAACATACTTACACCAAGTACACTGTACATGTAGGTACAGTCCTTGCCAAGTAATTACTCAACGTGTGTCCGATCCACAAAAAAGGACAGATTTCATAACCTCATTAAATTAAAATAAGTTGTTACCTGTCGTCTTCTTCTTCTTGCGCCTTTTCTTCTTCTTCTTCTCACCCGTCACCTCTCCATTCTCTACGTTCTTTTCATCGTTCTCATCCAACTCTTCCTTTTTTTCCAAGTCTTTTTCTGCAGAATTTGGTTCTGTGATTGTCGCCATATTGCTCGCGACGTACCTACCCTTTCACCAAAGGAAATCCTGTCGTGGTTAGAATGCACATAATAGATAATCTACCGGGAAACTGTGTCGCCCGTAAAAGAGCGTTGAATAGATAGGACGCCCTCAAACGTTACCGATTAGGTAGTGTCAGAAAAGTTGACTTGGGGGCCGTGTGTCCAAACTGACTTCGGCTACGGCTCTAGAATTTTTGCTGCAGCGACAATCTTGAAGAATGGGCCGTTTTAGCAATCCGGCCAGAGCCACTGTCGAAGCCATCGATTCGGACAACTTTAGCCCGAAAATATGACGTCAAGGTTCATGAATGACGAATAAAGATGGGTTAGGACCCATGTGCATCAGGGTATGGGTGAAATTAGCCCTCTTTTTTTTGCACCGGGATGGACAGATATCCGCGATGAATACAAATCATGGATAGCTCTTGAAAAAATATAAACAATACAAAGAAAAGAGAATGAAATTGATTTCTCTCAAAATTTTAAAAATAATTTCATCACTTGTCCGTTGAATGTTGAGTCAAGGATTTTGTCTTCCGCCCAATTGGTCTAATGAGTGAAATAAAATGAAGTGTAAAGTGTTGTTTACCCATTCGCATCTGGCACGTCGCGCTCTTGCCGCGTCGAATCAAATTGAATTCTCAGTCGGGTGATGCCCTTTGGGATAACGCATGCGCAAAGCTTTTGAAATGTGTTTTATGTGTATTGTTCTTAATGTGAACGTTCTCATTGTCCGTACCGTAGCTGATACGGAGGGGGTGGGAAACACAGAACTAACATAGTATTCTGTAAACTTCAGAATTATAATCGATTTTGTTTGTCACTAATTAAAATGAAATACGATGAATGCCACTCATCAACGGTTAAATCTTGGGAACAATTATGTTGTCAATAATATAAAAAAACTACCAGTGTCAGCTCGAATTGCCATCATGAAACAAAAGTCTTTTGCAATTTTCTCCTGCTTCACCAGTTTGAATTTCTTTAAGTGCGGCAAACTATTTTACTAAATTCGACGTTTGCCACCGATTCGATTTAAGCGCCGAACTGTTACCGCGCGAAAATCCTTTGAGTTCGACACGGCAAAAGTGCGACGTTTAGCGCGGGTTAGTGAGCACGCCCCTTTTTGGCTCGGTAACCAGGCGAACAGTTGACCAGTCGCGTAAAGGTATCCTCATTGTGTGTTTCCTAGCAACGACCAGTAAACAATATCGACAATTAACCGACATGAAACCTTGAGCTAAATATTCTCATTTAATAATTTTTTTTCTCGCAAGGACAGTGATAGTCATCTTTTCCAATCGGTGGGGGAGTTTTCATGAATCGCAACACAATGTCGGGAACATTGTCCTCTCAGAGGAATTTCTTGATACAAATCGGTCTGTTTGTCCTTGTAGAGATGCTCCAAGCTGGGTGTCCTCCGGGATGGCTGGCTTGGCAAGACTCCTCCTGCTACATCTTGCTACCCGAAAGAATGAATTGGAACCGGGCTTCGAAAGCTTGTGCTGAGCTCGGGACCCATCTGGTCGTCCCAAACTCAAAGGCCGAGGCTGACTTCATTTGGCACGAAATGAAACTACAGATGGGTATAGAAGTTGACAACACTACCGAACATCTGGTGGAACTCTGGATCGGTTGTGAGGATATTTATAACAATTCCGGGCAATTGTTGTGCTCGGGGGTGGACGGTGATCCTGCTTTCAAAAACTGGGCCGGCCCAGAGCCAGACTGGGAATCGCAGGAGTGCGTCCGGATGGCTGAGAAGTACGGAGGCAAGTGGGGAGATATAAGATGCGATGAGATCAAATTTGCTGCCTGTGAGATGGAAGCCTTTTTCTGCCCGCGCCGGCCTGCCAGGGTCTTCAACAAAGTGCCCCATCGCTGTCTGCTCAACCGTCAGATCGAGAGCTATCCGGTCAGGGAGTCCATCGCATGTGGTGTGGCATGCTGGTCGGAGCCTCGATGCCGCTCCTTCAATCTCTGGCGGCAGGGTAGTGCTGACCACTTGAATATCTGCCAGCTCAACAATGCGACCCGTCTAGAAAGTGACGTCACTGATATTGCTCGATTTGAAAACTGTACCTACTATGAACCGTGAGCGGTCAAGGAATGTTCAACCTTGCTGATATAACTTCACATTCTTTCACATACTCATCTCTGTTTTAACAATGATCCGGATAAAACAGTATCTGACAAGAAACAAACAAAAACATGAACGCAATATTCTGTTGTAATGAAAACTCTTGAAACCCACAACAAAGCTACAGGAGTTCCTAACTGGATTTTGAATAATTGTTCAACCAGAACGTCATGAAAAGAACTTGATTTCGACATAACAACTCACCAATAGGATTCTACACCCTTTTGTTTGTGTAAACTATAATTGACTGAAATTAGTCACGTTTAAGTGTTATGCTGATCACATGCAGCGTAACTGCACACAATCGTTATTATACCTTCAACCGATGAAATATTAATTGGCAATTTGAAAGAAAAAAGAAAAAAGAAGAAGATCCACACAAGTGACAATTAAAACCAAAAGGGTAATAAAGACGCTTGGTTTAATATGTCCTCGAGCGAAATACGTAATTACCGCTCGATGGATCACTTGACCAGATATTATTGTGTTTTGATGGCTTCAAGTTGGCACACAAAAAAAATCAATTCGAAAGTGTCCGAGCAAATTGGCATCTTCTCTGGTTTTAATTTTCGCAGTTTTGTCGAAGGTTTGTTGTTTAGCCCCAGGGAACTAAATGATTCCCATTTGTTCGAGCACATCAGTGATTTAATTCGGTGGCTTCGAGTTTCCTGTTGTTGTGAAGGGAATCTGTTGAGAAATCGCAATTGAAAGTGTCAGTCGGTTTTCACCGTGAGTGAGGAGGTTCGGTCTTCGACTGAAGTATCGAGCCTTGCAGACTTTCTGATAGCTTTTCAAGGTAGAGATTAGAGCTTTGTATGTACGGGCTGACCAAGGAATTTCTTTTTTTGGATGGGAGGCGAGAAGGGGGTTGTTCCCAAATCAGCTTGGTTTTCTTCGGATTCTAGAACATTGTGTAACATGCTTTGTATTAGCACCTTAGGTAAGAATGTTTCTCTCTCAGCCATAGGCAGGGTATGATTTTGGTAATTGTCAAAGACCAGTGTCCTCACTTGGTGTATCCCAACATTTTTTATTATGCATAGTGAAACAAACCTGTGAAAATCTGGGCTCAACTGGTCATCGAAAGTTGCAAGAAAATTATAAAGGAAAAACACCGTACCTTGTTGCATAGAATTGTATGCATTCATGAGAAAGGCTTCACACTTGAAACCTTTCTCTCATATTCAAATCTTAGGGAGAAAAATAACATCTTTCTCTAAAAATACATTACTTCAAAGGGTGTCGTTTCTAACAATGTTTGATAATATCAACAGCTCTTCAGGTACGTTTTTATGGTCATTCGCTTGTGGAGTAATTACCTAAAGTACACCCTACCTTTAACGAACGCGGACAACAACATTGATGCATTGATGATGTTAAAAAAAAAATTAAAAAAAGCACTTAAATTCATCTTATGATGAGTAACCAATATAGTGATTGACATTGTGACATCACACATTGCGTAGCAGTTAAACAGAAATGATTGATTCACAGTTAAGTTCAATCGTAGCTCTTTGGGAAATTCAGCCCAGTATGATCTGCACATCATGTGACGGGGAAAACCGGGCCCAATTTCATTAAGCTTCTTAAATAATTGCTTAACAATTGTCTGCTAAACAGGATACCAGTCACAAATTGTACATCTGGCATGGTAGATTGGCTGGTAACCTTATTCTCGTAAGCATAATTTGGTTGTGCTTAGCTACTTTTTTGAAAATGGGTCCTGGTCTTAGACTCTCGAGATCAAACTGTTATTTTACTCATTTCTTGAAAACTATCGCTAGTTGTCCACCATAACCAACTTCACACCATGTAAGCTACGTGCAAATTTCTGAACATTTATATTTCCATTCTTATCAATGTTGTACACAATCTAATGGCAAATTAAACAATATTGGTAGTTATCTGACAATTTAATACTTTGAAAATGAATGCTCATAAAATAATAGTAATAATAATAATAATATGAAAAATAAATACAAATCGAATTAAATAAAAATACCAATTAGGAATAAAGAAAAGAAAAGAAAGACAAATAAATAAATAAACAAATAAATAAATAAACGAAATTTATACATTTTCTGGATAAATACTTCCATTAAGAAAGAAATAAAATACTCTTTGAACACCCTCAAAATCACCCTTACACAATTCGATCGCCACAATTAAAATAAGCCCGAGATAAACGGGGTTACAAAATCTCGTGAACCGCTTTCCATCGTTCGCATCGTAACGTGACCCCATAATTAAGACGAATTTTCCACAGGTTGGCTGGATTGTGTGATTTGGTTTTGGTTGAGACGAAAATGAATCTGAAATGCCAATTGGGTCTACAAGTACAGTGTTTTATATTTGATATTAATTAGGTCACCCAAATCTTTGTTTCCGTCAGAAGATGAGCACTGACCTCGAAATGAATAGAAAGATTAATTTTGCAATTCCCCGTGATGGTCAAAGTCTAACATATTCCAAGATGAACATCCGCGGTTTAAATTTTTGTCGCTGGGCAACAGTTCCAAAAGACCCTTTCTGTGAAATAAGTCAGTTGTACATTGCGCGTGCGCACTAACACCACTGGTGGGCAAAATGAGGGAACATCGCGGCTATTTGTATTATTTATAGGCTGATGGTGGCGCGAGACGCTTACAAGTTTGTGCGTCTGCCTAGTGCACAACTGTAATTAGCCAATTTGAGGTATGGTGGACACATTACTATGACACTGTCACGTTTAGGTAAATTTGTCTGTGTACGCCCAAACCAAACAACAATACACTTCTTTAGTGCCACCGTACCTCAAAAAGACTAATGGCGTTTGCCTACCAAGAGTGCCTGTGTGTATGCGTTACGTATGTAATCAGCGTTTCATAGTAAAGGCTAATAATTAGTCAGCTCTTTCTGATACTTCGTACTGACCTAGTTCACCTGACGTCATCATCCACTATGAATCTTGGTTGTGTAGTGTTTGTGAGTCAGAATCTCCGTGTTTATGCAAACCAAACCAAATGCAGCCGACCCCAAAAATTACACAGCCTGACAAACAGGGAGTAGCCTTGTGTGAGGTCGGTGCAAGGGGGGGGGGTCTGTATAGGGCCCCCTCTGTTGATTAATTGACACTTTCGGAAACAGGGATACAAATAAGTCTCATGTGAACACAATAATCTGTAATGTTGATGTTTTGTATTTTATTTATGAAGGAAGGTCATGAGGTCATAATTGGTATTTACCCGTACCGAACATACAAAAAAAACCTGTGGAACCTATTTCATATGCCACCACTATCATTGAGGTCAACCAATGGAAAATGCACGCCTGTACGCGCCACGCACAACTCTCGGCCAATGATAGGTCTTTCTTTGACCCCAGTGAGAGTGATGCTTGAGCTAGTGACGTCATAATATGCAAGGGGTCTTATTTATTAGAAGCTGCCTCGAGTAACTTTAAACAAAAGTGAAATACTAGCCGTTTGTTGTTTCACTGTGAGTATGGTGGTTATCTGTGTAAAGTATTGTGACGGTGACATTGTAGCACAAAAGTAGAGTTTGCGAAATTGAGTTGGGTCGGTGAGAGACGCCGTACACTGGGGCACAATTTCCTCTGGCTCATCGGCGGCATCAAAAATTAACATGCTTCAAAACATAGATGGAGCCACAGTAGGAGGAGCACATGGCCCACCAAGGGGCACGGCTAACCTTTCCAGTCGGTGGGGGCGTCTTCTCTCAAACAGCTCCCAGCAAGCGTCACCGAGGCTCCGCACGGTCTGTCTCATTCATCTTTCTGTCTTAGCTCCATGCAAAATGCTCCACTCATTAAATTGAGGCTGGAGGGGGGAAAAACAGTCAGGTCATTTTTGATAACCGTTTACTACGAACACTGTAAAGACTGAGGGATTTTTCTGAAATTCCTTCTTTAGTTTGAAAATTTAAAAAAGGCCACACGCTGCAGCAACATTCACTGAAGACTGACCGAAAAGCCTATTGTTATTACTTTTTTAAACACTTCAATTTCCTTTAACGCTTTAAGTCTATACGTCACTATTTATACGATGTGTGAAGTAGACATTGGTGAATTTGTTCTAGGATGTAAAACAAAATTAAATAAATATAATAGTAGTAATAAATAATACTATACTAACAAATAAGTACATACAAATAAAAAAACTCGTTTACGCACTGTTGTTGAAAGAGAACGTTCTATAGCGTAAAATATTGCGTAACTGTTGATTGTTCCAGAGACAATATAAAGCGGATAGACAATATAAGTTGTTGTTGTTGTATTTTCACGAGAATTCACAAATGTATTGGTTGAAAATTATCTGCTTTAAGTTTGAATCAATGCTGTCTTTGTTGGAATTGTGTATGTATTATATTAAAATAAAATTATGTTGTACTGATATCATGCTTGTTGCAATCTCGTTCCATTTCTTTATTACGAACTATTTTTTACTGTTCAGGCTTTTTTGAAGAGTTTCTGTATCATAACACTCCTGCCCCCCCCCCAATAGAAAACAACACAAAACAGCGGTACCAAGATGTATCATATTTTGATTCAAGAGAGTAAAGCGTCCATGCTGCCAAGTATTACCAGTGCTGCACTTTATATTCATTCATAGAGGGTAAAGCATTAGTTTTGCAAAAAATTCAAATTTCTAAATTGATGATGGCGACGACAACGAAAAACACTAAAAAATCCTGAAATCCTGAAATCTATGTTCAATCATTTTTTTCCACAAGTCATAGGTCTAGATCATCTCACCCGTTTTTCAACTGGGAGTTTTGATTACCATATATTTCAAAAATATAAGGTTTCTGTTCGGGGGACACAACAATTACTCAGGATAATGTGATATTTATACTCTACGCACGCTCGCAAATTTGATTGCGTCACCTTATTTATCGGTGGTTGTGGCGTTTTTCCCTCTTCTCCTTCATATTTGTCTAATTGGTGTGCCAGAATAAGTATCACTATCAGCATGAATGACGGACAGATTATTGCAAAACAGGCCCGCCGGGAAGCGAAACGAGTTATGTGGATTCCAAACCCGTGGAGGAATCAGGCGAAATCATTTAGCTTTTAGCGTCAAGTGACATTTAGCTTGCAGTAATTGCAGAACATTGCTCTTGGAATCGGGTGGATAGAAACATGTGGGCGCCCCCTGTTAAAAATTCAAACTTTTACAGATAGCAAAGAGACACCCCACAAGGAAAATGTGAGCAGAGTGTGACGAGCATGTTTTTATTTTTATTTTTATTGGAAGCGGGATTAGGGTAACTACGTTATAAGTTCTAAACAGCACGTTCAACCTTTGTTTATTAGATTGCCAACGGGAGACGTCTGGATTTCATTTTTGTTTACAGCACTCTCTGTTTGAAATGGAATAACACTGCATGTCGTTCGGTGGGAAAAAGTTAACTACATGTATATCATCACTGCCATTTCAGTCGGTGATATCTGCAACAAAGAAAACGTGTCCGTAAATAATTTGATAATAATATTACAAATTGGTTGTACGGTATATTCGAACACTCACTGACGTATCAAAACACTGACAGAAATTTATGTAATTTGTTTAAAACCCAATTAATGTCAATTTAATATTTAGATTGGGGACCTCTAACTAATAAATTTGGCGGGTACAACCATGTGTAAAAACACCTTTGGAGGAAGTGTTTATCTACACAACGTTAAGCTTAAAATATCACTTAACATGGATTATTTTCTACTGTCATATTAGTCAACAGCAGTCGTCGCATAAAACTATAAAGGTCATTCAATTGTTGTGTGGACGTCAGTATCGTTTCTTAAAAATATTTCCAGATATTCAGTTTGCTGCCCTCTAGCGTTATGTACCAGAAAATCTTCAAAACAATCGTTTTCACTTGCTGGTCATTTGAATGGTTGCGCGTCAAACCACCGTGAGGATTACATGAATGGTCGTGCGTCAAACCACCGTGAAGATTACGTGTATGGTTGCGCGTCAAACCGCAGTGGGGATTGCATGAATGGTTGCGCGTCAAACCACCGTGAGGATTACGTGAATGGTTGCGCGTCAAACCGCAGTGGGGATTACATGAATGGTCGCGCGTCAAACCAACGTGAGGATTACATGAATGGTTGCGCGTCAAACCACCGTGAGGATTACGTGAATGGTTGCACGTCAAACCACCGTGGGGATTACATGAATTGTCGCGCGTCAAGCCACCGTAAGGATTACGTGAATGGTTGTGCGTCAAACCACCGCTCTTCGAAACATTTTAAAACAATTTACAGCTCGCCGACGTATTTCCCCTAAACAACAACAACAAACAAACAAACAAACAAAAACCCCAACACACCAACACCCCAACACACCAACACCCCAACACCCCAACAAACAAACAAACAAACAAACACCCCAACAAACAAACAAACAAACAAACAAACAAACAAACACCCCCAACACCCCCAACAAACAAACAAACAAACATCCCAACAAACAAACAAATAAAGACGTCAAAACTGAATCCAACTATCTTAGCAACCATTGATGCAGACTGTACGTGAAACTCCACGTTTTCAAGACTTGGACGGTGGCTATTCATAAGCCACGTGTGACGCGAGTACAGCAATCCAAATATTGTTCCAGGGCCCAGGCATTCGCTGGACAAAAGCAATTTGTTATTATCTTATCTCTGCTTGCGCGTGACCGTGACATTAAAGAATTCCTGTTGGAAACCGACGCAATAAAACTCTTGTAAACACGTTGGGGGTATTCAGCGTGGATGTATCTCGACAATGGTGGCTATTACGAACTTTAGGCTGAGATTTTAATATCGGATTTCGTTTTGAATACAATTGTCGGTCGGTGTTGTATGGGGTACATGAGCTGGGGGTTGGGTGAGGGGACCGGGTACAAGGGGAGGTTAGGCGGAGAAATGTACCCACGATGCGAGAAATGTAACTCTTGGATAACGGTTCCTATATAGAATTTAAGGGAAGGGCTATGTTTATGTCTGGTCACATATAGGTTTTATTTTTGTTGTCCGAGAATTAGCTGTTGCAAACTGCTTACCAACCAAAAGGACCTATGGTTTACGTGCAGAAAATGGTGGCCTGCATTTTGATCATTGCAGAGTCTTTTCTCGAAAAGGCTAAATGACAAAACTACAAACGTAAACAGGTACACTGGTGTAACAGAAGCAGTCAAGTGAAAATAGAACAATAGAGATAGAGAGAGAGAGAGAGAGAGAGGGGGAGGGGGGGGGGAGAGGGGGAGAGAGAGAGAGATGTAGAATGCACAAAGAAAAAGCAAGGGATGAACATTAATACGTCGTTGTGAATTTACATAAAATGCATCCGGACACAAACAGATTTGAAAATTCCTCCTCCTTCGGGACTTGATCTCATGCTATAAAAATACGCCTTTTCTGTAATGATCATGTAAATAAGAACACTCGTTAGAAGTGTGTGAAGAACTTGTTGCCAAAATCTTACTCATGTGTTGGACAAAGAATAGGACAGTTTCAAATTGACAAAATATTAAAAACGAGAACAGGTTAATTGTTAATGTAACGTTTTTGACTTAACTATTTGGTATATTTAAGGTGTTATACAGGATAGCGTAGAGATGACAAAGTAGTCACAGACAGTGTTCACGTGTGTGTTTGAACATAAAAATAGGCCTACATGAAATAACAAACCAGTGAAAATGTTGGCCTAATCAATAATTGTGTGAAATCAGCTAATATTTTTTTTTAGGTTTTCAGATACAGTTTTCTCGAATATGACCTTATTTTTAGGGGAAATATTTAACACATCGGTTCTCTATAGTATGAACTTCATCATCAGTAAGCTTTCAGACTAAAATTAAACAATGCCTTACCATTCATGTAAAATACCTTCAATGTAAAGCAAACAGGTTTCATTTCTATAAACAACCATTCTTATATTATTGTGAATCGTCAGCAAGTCTCTGAGTTTATAACAGTGGTACCTTTTAAAAAGTATACCATTAGAAACCAGCGTTAAGCAAATGAAGCTATAAGGTTGATTGAACTTTATCTACGATCCTCAGTGAATACCAATGGAGAACACTGGACAGCTCAATCCCTCCCATGCGTCAAGCAACGTGCACCCAGGTACTTGTTCACCCACCCACAAACACATACTCCCGACTGCTAACATTATTGGAAAAGAAAGCAAGGAACATTCCCGCGGGTTTTCATGTCTGTCTTACTTGAGCTGCTCAACTGTCCACCAAAACACTAAGGCTGTTGGAACAGCTGGCGTTATTTCTTCCCACACGCCATCCTCACTTGGACTTTCTACGTCAGAGAAGGGAAAAATCTTTTTTTTTTTTTTCGTTTCACCTCGTTTTTTCCCCCTCCTTATTTCTGCGCGGTTGAAATCCACCTATACTTGAACATTCACCTCGTAGGCCTACCTCTTATCTGACCAGAATCAAGGTGCCGGAGTCTAAATGAATGTCATGATCAGTTTAACCCGCGTCAAACTGATCGGTATTCCGGGTGAAATAAATGCCTTTGACTCACATTTTGGTATTTGGGTTGGCTTTAACGGTTTTCTTCCCTGACTTTCCCCCGAATGGACCCCGGTTCTAATCCCGCTTAGGACGGGGAGCCTTGCATGGGGATCGGGTTTCCAGTCTCCACCTGATGGCGTGGATTTTCTCCAGTTGGTGTTTCCCCCTCCAATCATCCAACTAAAACTGAGATTTCTTCGACACCTTCTCTTCACATGTATCCTCAGGCATACGGAGTTACAGTGCAAGGCAATTTTCAGATTTACCTTAGTTAAATTGTCAGACAGATAACGAGTATGAAGGCTTGATGTGTTACTAAAACACAGTTACCCACCAAACTGATTGATTTAATATAACACATATCTGGGTCATTCCTGAACAATATATCGCGATGCGTCAACCCAAAACAAAACAAACAAAAACAAACAACAAAACAAAGCTGACAAAATCACCCCATAGACAGATGAGTTACGGTTGAGCTCACCATGTTTTTTGAAAGAGATTTTGAAAGAGTTTTTGAGAGAGTTTTTGAGAGAGAGAGAGAAGGGGGTGGGGGAGGGAGGGAAGGCACAGTTATCCTACAGGTCACGGGTTCAAAGCCCGCTCTGGTTGCATTTGCTCAGACACCCCGAATGAATTAATTTTACCTCGAAATGCGCCAAGTTCGCACCACAAGAATCTCAGGGGCGTTAGTCAAGTATAGATAAAGTTTAACCTCGAATTATTTCAGTTTCAGGATAGTACTGCGATTTATTTTTTATTAATTTCACTCCCAGTTGACGTTCCCAGTGATCCGTTATGGCTGGAAACAACCGTATAAATATAGAGATTGCATTGATGTGTGATAAAGTTAATCCAAATGCCTGAGCAGGCCTCGTGTCCGTTAGACTAAAAAAAAACTATAAAAAGAAAAGAAAGAAAAAAGCCCCCACAAATTTATAATCTTGCTACTCGCTTATGCCAATAACCTGCTTGAGTGACCATTTTTCAAGTGCAAGATGTATTTGTTTTAAGTGCTTAGCTCGATCACGATATTCTAATATAACTCATGGTTTCAAGCGTAAAGTAGCAATCCAATCTAACACTGTTCTCTCATAAAAACGGAAGTCGTTGGTTTGTGTCTTCAAGTAGCGCCTCTCCTCTTGCGGATGGGCATCTTGAGGTATTTGATTGCGGTTCAAAGATAGACGTGGGATGATAAATTGTCAATTAATGCAGCGGGGTTGAATGGTTTATGGTTCGAGACAGGCCTTGCTTTGACTACAGCTTGCTATTGATTTGATGTCTGTAAACTGTCATGTCCAGCGCCAAAACGCTCCATCGTGGTTCAAGAGTTTGGTGTAATTTTCGAGCCTGTTAACTTTGAGCAGTTTTTTCCCCTTTCTCCTTAGACGAGCATGTAAGGATGTAAAACGGACTTGAGTCGCATCCGAAGTGGCAACTTTGGCTACGGCTAAATCTAAGGCGTGTTCTTTATTGCTGCTGCTACACGGACATCTATCTGCCATAGTCGCAGCCGAAGTCGCTTCACTCGGACGCAGCCGTAAAAAGACGCTGGCGTCTGATGTGTAAAGAATACAATCGTCTTAAGATTGCAACGAATCCATTATTAAAACATCATGTACAGGCATCACAACCACGAGGGCGCTTTACGATAGACTCATTAGGCGTTGACGTCATCAAGCCGCCATCTTAGAGGTAAACCGATGATGAAAACATAGAAAACGCACGAATTGGCACAAAGGATTGGCCAATGGACATCTTCCTTTTGACCTCTAGGCGAGGGCGCCCCACTCAAACGACGTCATGTGCATAAGGTATAGTAGTAGGAGTGTGCGATATTGGTATTTCAACGGTTTATTGGTATTAAACAAAACAGGTTTTAAAAAACCCAGCTCACTCCACGCAATTAGAACAAACACATGTTCAAGTTTCAGTTCTAAACGGTTGAGTTTTACCACTGCATGGCATGTTATCCATGTTAAGCTGTGCGTTACTCTTTCTTTCCCAGTGTGCTCGGATTGTGATAATTCATTCATTCAAGTAGTTTCTTCCATGTATTTCACTTCTTTGGACACTGGTTCGAATCCCACTCTGGACCGGAGCAATGCTTGTGTGGATTGCATGTTTAATCCGTCCTGAATGCGTCCATATTAAAGTTTCTTTTCCCCTGCATCTAAACCTGGGCTTTCGTCATCATCTTCTCTTCATAGGTTACTTCAATATTACAGTGTACGGCACTTTTGAGGGGTCGTCGGTTTCGTTCTTAGAAAGACAATATAAAGCTTTTCTTGGTGGCCAGAAACAAATGATCACGTTCGTTTATTTGGCTCCATGCGTACACAATAATAAGACAATCTTAATGGCCACATCTATACCAGACTATACCAGAATCATTCAAACCTCGACTTGGTTTCACTGACTAAAATAGAAGTCTTTTTTGTTTGGCTCAGTCGATTTAATGGATCAAATTCAATCATGTTTCAACATTACGGTGAAATTGGACACAGCTTAACATATTCAGCTGATAAGCTTTGTGCTTGCAGTAACAGAAGCTGTCCCAAGAAAAACGAAATGACGCAGAACACACTGAACCGGAAAACACAAAACACGTATAAGTAATATTGCAAAAACACTAATTCTAGAAGACATAATTCTAGAAAACATAATCTAAAATCTGCAGTTCAGGAAAACGAAACTACGCAAATAATAAACCGAACAATGCACAATATAATTGGAAACAAAATGGCATGCAAGCATTTACCAGCTGACAGTCTACTGCAACTACTGGTGACTTGATCTAAATTATGCATTGGCAAAAGTGACATAAATGTGAAGACTACGAAGATATGGGAACAGATTCAAACTATATGAACATCCAGTTTTCCCTTGATGTATTAATACAATTCCATTTTGAGGAAGTCAATTAATCTGTAAGTGCTTTTATTTATTTTTAGGGGAAAATGCACAGCGGAGGGATTCGGGATTTTATTTCAATCGCTGAGCATAGTGTAGAATGTCAAATCAAATTATATATGCACGATTCTCCTTTCTTGTGGAAAATAATATTAAAGGGATAATACTCCATTGTTTGTTTGTATGTATGTATGTTGTTGTTGTTGTTATTGTTGTTGCTTTTTAGGGGAATGTCCCATCTTTTCGTTTCCATTACGCCATGCTACATCGACCTTTGACGATATTGATCAACTCAAATGGTCACGTAAAGAAAACAACGACACACGGCTTATCTTTCTGGTCAGTGATATTATGCACGTTCAAAATAGATCCACAGTTCTTTCGATTGGTGCAACCGACAGAAGCAACGGTCAATTTGTTTGAGGTCTTCAAGTGGTGTTTTCTAGAAAATTATTCTTACGGATCATAATGCACAGGTATACACTTTATAAATCAAGCTTCCTGATTGAACATCGAGCAATTTGTTTTCGATGATCACCAATCGCTTAATCTTTAAAGGGACGTTATATAAATAGATCTTTGGAAACAGTAAAGTAATTACTGCCCTCGATTTCTCACGATTACGCCATTCAAACAATGTGAACATTTAGTCAAGTTCGATTTTCTCATTTTACAGAAAGAAAACAAATTTACCCCCCCCCCCCAAATTGCTAACTATTTGCCAGTGATTTTATGCACGTTTATATAGGTCCTCAATTGTCACAGTTTGAAATAACCAATGGTAATTTAATGGGGGCCTTTACATAAAATTGCTTCGACCTTTGACAGAACATATTTCTCTGGAGGATTGGTACAGGTGGGAGCTTTATAATCAGTGAGCTTTCAGATTGATTGAAGTCGATTCATTTTTTATATGTCACATCGTGTGAGATTAAAGTAAAAATGGTCATTGTACAATCTTCTAACCTAGATTTCACAGTTTAAACTATTGAAAATATGGTTGAGTAAAAAAAAACCCAAACAAAAAACCGCACACCAACAAACTCCATAAAGTATAAAATATAAGGACCTTTAAAAAAAATATAATATTCACTTTTTTTCTCGATAATACGTTTATTAAAAAACGAGCTGTCTCCGAATAACGCACGCACCATTTTGTTTTTACAAACAAAATGGGGGGGGGGTAGGTTGTTGTGACACTCACTGCTTGTCAGTCATTCAATGCTCGCTATAGTTTCCATTTGACAGGCAACTAGTTTTACCTTATGAGGTTACCTTGAGTCTAAATAGTAAATCAACATGGTGAGCAGTTTTTAACGTAAAGGGGGATTTTACTAGCGGCGTGTGGAAACATGTCTTTGACATGTCTTTGATTTATACAACAGTTTAAGACCGTGTGTTACTGCATAATGATGATAAGCTACCTGTGCAACTATTTAGAACGCCGGTGCTGCATAATCTTAAGGAGTTGATATGGTTTCAGGATTGTATAAAGCCGTGGTGTTAGTAATGTAACAGTGGTCAATACTCTCTATTAATTATTATAATCAAAATGGCACCGATATTACACTCTTATTAATTCGTGGATCAACTGTTATACGTTTGTCGTCATTCTTTACCCGATATTACGGCTGGACCAACTTGTTTCCTTCAGCTCCATCCAATTGGATATGGTTATAAAACTACTCTGACTTCGCTGGACATTATAAAACATATGTAAATGTAAACCAAAATGACCTCTGGTTTATTGTCTTAGGGATGTTAAAGGTCAAATGGTGACCACCGTGGACATTTCACTCAGCAGAGACTACGACTTAGTCGTGAGTCAATAGTCATCCAGAGTCCAGCCTATGTGGACTGCTTTCATTAGAAAAAAAGGTGATATGACCAGTTGACTCGTACACGGGCTAGGCCTATTGTTTTACATTGAGCAACGATGATGTGGCAGTGCCCAGTATTATTGCGCGCAAGAACTCATCAGGATAAAGAAGCCAAGCACAAGACCAATCGCGGAGTTTCTTGGCTAGAGAGACTGAGGTGTTTAACCATAGTGCACCGGAATCAAGCCTCCTCGTGATTCCAGCATTACTATGACCAAGGAGTGAAGAAGCCCCCGCAGGTCACCCTGAACACCACATGGCGATGAGAGATCTTCGATTTTTCTAAAAGAGACACCCTTCAGCCCGCATCTCAGACACTTCGTCCTGATCTAAACCTATCCCTGTCAGTTTAGGAGAGCCCATCAACACTCCAGGACTCACCAGACAGCTAACTAAGTACATGCACATGTACTTTAAAGAGGGGCTCCAAGGTCATTTTCAGTTTCGTCATGCACTCATTTTCCGGTAGACAGAATCCATATGAAAGTGCTAAAACTAACAAGTCTAAAAAAAACCATAACAAAAACATCCTCAAGTTAAAACGGTGTAAAAATAATAATCTTCCAATGTGAATTTGTTCAATAAAATACAAAACCATATAGCTATATATACGTATGTCGTTATTACACTTGTGTACGGGACATTGTTAGTTCATTCCTTATTTGCGAAGATATTAAATCCAAACGATATTGATTGTGACCTTTTGAAAGACGCAAAACTTCCTCTTTGAAATGTTGTTGCTGATATCAAATGACGCCATGTTTAAAATGTCGCTCAGAAAGAGTATCAAATAAAATGCCAATTTACACCGTTTCAACATGAGGTTTATAGAGACTTGTAATTTTCCCTCCCTTGTTCATAAGGACTCTAGGGTACTTATTGGAAAATGAGTGCAACACAAAACCGAACTTGACCTTGGGGCCCCTCTTTGATTTTAAATGTCGGCTCTCGATGTCGGAGTCAAACACTATACGTAAGTACCATGCGAATCGTAATAAGTAAATGAATACTTGCTAATAATAGAGATTGAAATTTGCATTCGACATAATAGTACAATGTTCTCAACACCCTCCTGTCAATCCAAAATTAATGCCACCCTTTCGTAGCGTTACGCGCTTCATTATTTTCGTCTGTTCTTGAAAACCTTACTGTACGTACACGATACAAGTACCACATTAAGTTGTTGAACAGAAATTCCCTTCCACTTTAATCACATGTAGAAAGTGAGTACGAAAGTATTGGCTCAACAGCCTGTTTACCCGTGATAATATTATGACAAGCATAAGAAAAATGGTCACACTTCCGCTTCAGTTGCCACAAACCATACGAAAGTTGCTGCTGCTGTGACGGGTATTTCTTTAATTACGTTGCGAAACAAAAAGTGTTGATGTTTTAACTCTGCCGTGTTAGAAATTGTAAACGTCTCGCGCACGTTTGGGATGTTTTTCCTCAACACAAAGTTGTGTACATGGGAACCAGACGTCGGTTGCCAAATTGGTTCAAAACGCGCAAAATTGTCACGGTCTATTCAGAGAGCAATGACAAAGAACAGTACAGTTTTAGAATATCAGAAGAGCTCACAATATGAAATCACACAATAGTCATTTACCAATTATCCCGAGTTATAATTTCGGTCTGAAATGTTTACACCTTCGAGAGGGAATGCAACCCGATTTTCCTTCCCAAGTGTCCAAGAATATATAAAAACTTAACTCGAGTAAAATCTTCGATAAACATGTCCTCGAAAATGCAAATGTTCACGGGAGCCAGTTCTAGGACGAGATGCTTCCCCACTTATGCGGTTTATAATGAACGTATCCAAGCAAAAAACCAATGTTTTGCCAACCCGTCGAATACGGAATCGCTCGATACAGCTAGAACAATCTCTGGCGCATTAGATTTGCCGCTAGACATGACCGAATCAGAGCAAGGCCACCCCGACCGCCATTTATAGACCGTTTTTTAAGTCGTCCTTAGGATGCCACTTTGCAACAACCTTCATCACCGGCTTAGCCCAGTTGAGGGCCCTCCCGCCAGGTTTATGCTCCGTTGGAAGGGGAAGAGGTAGAGGAAGACTCAGGATGAAATGGGGACAATAGCAAGAGATATCCATCTCTTGTTATCAGCACGGGGACCTGGATGGCAGCGAATTGTGATTGCCTGGTCACGATTTAAAGGTATAGGGGAATGGAGGACTGAAACTCACGGATTGAAGGAAAGAAAAAACATTCCCATGAAGACAACCAGGGAATATTGAACGAAACGTCGAGTTGTCAAAGCACCGGTTCTTTTTTAGAACCACGAGAGATACACCTTTAAGGAACACAGTGTTTATGAACATCACCTCACTAGATTGCACTATTCTCATGCTAATTTCAAATCTTATTTAAAAAAACAAACAAAAACAAATCCCCACACACCCCAAACAAACTATTCACATGAAGACGATTACAACACACTTATCGAAACGTCGAGCTGTTTGTTACACCACTTCTTTTTCAGAACCGTGATAGATGTGTCATGTACGAACACGGTGTTTATGAACAAACCTCACTTGATTGCATTCCAAAAATGCAAACTTCAAATCTTACTTAATGAAAAAAAATAAATAAATAAAATGTGAACATGATGTAAATGAACAAAACTCAATAAATTAACTTCCAGAACTCCTGAAAAACCACACTTTTCGCAGCACAATAGAAGAAAAATGTATAAATTTTTTGTCAATTGAGTTTTTTTCCGAAAGGAGGGACAACTGCAAACTTTAGTTACGCCTAAGTTTTTGACTATTGTATACACTCCTGATGTAAAAGGTGTTAATTATGATAGAAAATGCACAAATTCGCATATTATGATCAGTGTTTATACTATCTTGCCTGCGAAGAGCTGCCCTGGAATACACAATCTCACTCTTTTTGTAAACAAGGCGACAAGGTCTACGGTATCCGAGGAGGAAAAATGAGATGACGAGACATCATGGTATACCGATCTATCAGGTAAATCCAAACCCAAATAATAATACCAAGATTATTACCTAATTGAGTTGGTACCCGACCTGGAACGAGACCCTCTTGGGTGTCCCAATAGAGAGTCGGGAATGTCATTGTGTTTCCACTCACAAATTGATAAGCCCCGTTCAGAATATTAAACAGTTCAGTCCAAACTCTTAGGAAGATCCGATTTGGATGGCAGGGGAGTCGACGTATATCCGCATGTCACTGGTTCTTAAGATCCAATTGGATCCGAAAAGATACAATTCCATAGAATCGTATGAGATTGGATCCTGCAGAATCCTCCATAAGACATATCGGCCACAAGGGATTCTATTGGACGTGAAATAGGATAAAAATTATTAAATATTTGCTCTAAGCGCCAATCCGAATCAAGATGCCAACTGAGTTGCAAGATACCTCAAGAGATGACATCTCACGGGATCTTATACGGGATCTTATTTGATACTTTCCCGCATGTCTTTAGTTTCTTGACAATCTCTTAAATGGCTTTCAAACTTAGATGACCCAGGTCAACTTGATTTAGTACAATAATATTGCAGTTAGAATCTCTGTTTTTATTATCGATAGCAACTTAGATTTAGAATTCCCCTGTAGTACACTACTAGGGAGAATCGTCCCTATATAAACACAAATCTACAGTAGCCTAAAGTGATGCTAGCATTAAACCAAACGTTGTCAAGCCTAACGACGTAAAGCACGTGAGAAGTTGTCCCACAATATTGCTGTATATTTCGCAGAATGGTCTTGCGAAAGAACGAAATTTTACCGACTAACTTCAAATTAAAAATACCAAATTACATCAAAGATTTTGCCCATCACACAAAAACGGGAACTTACAGTGAAATTGCTCGCTGGACTCGTTTCCTTTTTTTGTATATGCTTTATCAATACTCTTATAATGTACGGATAAATTCAAGAAGGACAGAGGTGTGAAAACTGATTGCATTTATGTGGTGTGCAACCTTGAACCCACGTAGAATAAATATTGGATCAGATGTAGTTGGACTTTCTGGGGTCAAGGATCATAATTCTAACACCATCAAAAGTACTGCAGGACCTCGTATATGGTGATAGCAGAAAACAGGGGGGGGGGGCTCTCTTAGTGATACACAAAGTAGACATTAAAAAGGAGTATCGAGATATTATGAACTGCTGAGGGAGAGGGGAACATTTTGGAAGCAGTGCAACATTTCAAAAGGGTGTTAAAAACTGTTTGCATGTAACGCCCCCGTGACACGTTACCTGCACATGTTGACAAGCTTTTCCATAGGATATTAGAGGATTCGTTATTTGCCAAGTTTATTATTATTTTAAAGTGTGTTGCTGTATGGCCAGGTGTTGCCTTGGTTAATTTTTAGCTTATTCTTTGGCTTGATTAATCAATTTTCATGATTCGGCTTGCCACTGACAACTGACGGACTGATTTGATACACAAAGAATGCTGACATAGTTTTGTCCTGGCCCCCTTCTAACCAAATCATTGACCCCTGTTGATTGACACCCCCCTCTAGGATGTGTGGCATGGTGCGGCTTAGGGTATCAAGGCTTAATAATATGAGCTGACTGGTGTGAGCAAAGTGGTTAAAGACACTGGAAATATTAAAGTATGTCAGCTTGTGCTAGCAGCAGCCCTCACTGCTTATGGTAAAGCGTCGTGTTGATACACATGCCCAGACGTGCTCAGCAGTGGAAACCAGCAATTAGACTTGTTCCCTGCTTATTTTTGTTGAGTCGTTAATTGAATAGCTTTATGTATTTCTGCCTAGAGTTGTTCAAACATTGTGCCTTGGTTATGTTTATTGAGTCAGAGGGAAAATGTTGTAAAACTGTGTCTTATCAAAGCGTGTGCCCTTT
>CM021527.1:12100111-12112824 GCA_010994315.2 Pisaster ochraceus
CCCAAACCATGGTACCTTTGAGAGACGGGTGCACATACCCAAACCATGGTACCTGTGGGTGACGGGTGCACACATACCCAAACCATGGTACCTTTGGGAGACGAGTATGAATGCTCATACTAAAACCTGATCACAACTCTGTCCCGTCCACCAAGCTTAGTAAATATGGGGTTTTCAGCGAAAGACATTGAATTAAGAGAGTCCGACTTCTGGTATTTATACCACGCCTACCGTATGATGCCTATCAGTGTGACCATGGTGTCTCACAATGTTAAAAGGCAAGAAACAGACACACATGGAAACAAAGATGACCATGGCTAATTTTAAATGTGGATGGACCCGGTGATCAGGTGATGATATTTGGGGGTTTAACGTTGGACGAAGACAGCCTAATGATGAATGTGTTGCAAAGAGCCTGATAAGGAAGGTGAGGAAGATATTATACTCAGGAGGAGAACATCACTTCACAAACGAGAGACCTTGACGGCCACGATGTTGGAAAAGAATGGCATCATATTCAATATTGATATTATGCTAAACAGGCAGTGGTGATCATCTCCATGCGTTCTAGTTGCTGACATAATGGAGCGAATTTCGACTGAAACTATGTCCTTGAGAGGGCCGTATTTACCACCGCTGCAAAGTGGAGTATGAATGTCACTATACATCGATCTGACAGTCTGCAGGTGCGAAATTTAGTCCTCTCGGTCAAACGCAGCCTAGCCAGCCTAAATAACCAATGTCTCATGCCATAGGCCTAATCTCTATTATGCATAGAGACCTACTGGATTACATTGGTTTCCTATAAAAGGCAATTATCATTGGAAAGAAATAAAATAAAGGTATACACAATGAGAATGTTTAGCTTCTTTATATTTTGGCTAAAATTGAAGGTAATTGAGGGTGCATCCCGGAAAATGTCTTTTTCTTAAAAACAAATACTCTTGGATGATTTTCTGTTTCTCCCTATTTGGGAATAAGGGTAAAAAAGGGGACTTTGTTGCAACATTTGTAATGATGGTTAAATGTGGTGATATTGCACGTGGCGTAAAACAAACAAATGAGAGGGGGAGGGGAGGGGAGTGGGGTGTTCGGAAGACACTTCACCTGTAAACATTAAATGACTTCAACCTGTTAAATCGCAAACTGAAACACGGACTGCGCATTGGGGTTGTTCATAATGTAAGTTCTCTTGATACAATGTTCGGCTGGTATTACGTTTAGTCTTATGGCTACGGTGCAGCTTAAACAAAAACAAGCAAAATTTTCAAACCTCTCCATTTTGCAAGATATCAGAGAGAAGTTCCAATCGTTAAACCGCTGACGTTAATGGCATGTGCTCATACACCATGACAACTATTGTCAAGTACCCCAAGGGCACAGTCAGAGATCGCTATGAATTGTGCCACCCCCGTGGTAGGGGTACCCGTCTAACTACGACGGGGCACTGACCCCAGCGTGACTTGCGCACACGCTCGCTGTGTGTGGAAAAACGCATGCCGTAGGCGAAGCAAGGCAACGAGAACTGTGACGTAAGCGGCAGCCATATTGACCGAAATTCCCACCTTCGGATATAATTACATTTGTTGGTTGAATTGGAAAAAGAAATGTCCCAAGGGGGACAGTCTATTTTTTGCCACCCTGCACCGGACTGGTCGGATGGATTTGTATGGAACAAAAGAAACAGATGGAGGGGTGTTCCAGATTCCCACAGAAGATCGTCCAGTAACCCAACCCAACTAATATCAACATAATTATAATCCATTTGTCCTGAAAAAAAAATAAAAAAAATAAAACTGTCCCTGAAATTCAGTTCTTGTCTCGATTGAGCAGAGTCGATACACATTTCTAGATAGTCACATACAAAACAGAATACGTCATCCGTTGTTTGTTCCAACACATGACAACCGAAAGCGATGACAACAGGTTGGTCGAACTCTAATCATTCTTAAATCTTAGCCTGAAAAATTTCCGATGAATGAATTTCATACGAGAACTATTTTTTTGTGTGAAATATTTCCTTTTGAAATAAGCTCAAAATCATGCATGTACGGAAGCGTGTAAAAAAACAAAACACCCCCCCCCAAAAAAAAACCCCCGACGAAACAATGACCTTTTTTGCATGTTTTTTTCCCACTGAAACGAAGTTTGGTTGTATATCGTATTTATTGAAAACTGGAGTATGATATCGAAATTGCTTTGCCAGAAATCAATGATAATGCCTTGATGATGGTTTGGATTATCGATACCAGTTTCTAATGGCACGCGCATCCTGTTATTTACGCAAATAGATCGATATTTGCAACACTTTTATGTAAATGATATCATTGTCAATATTGTGAATGATTAATTACTGTAAATAGTATCACGGTACCACGATCAATGATAGCGTCAATCATAAGGATGTGATCCCGCGTGTCTTGCAAACAAGACCCCCCCCAAGGTCACACTTGTGGTTGAGCAAAATTTTCTCGCACGATAACATGTTGATATCACAATGTTAGAAAACTTGTCAATTACTGTACGTGAAAACAATACGCGGAAAACTCAAGTGCTTTTTTTCCGGTGGTAAGGACACCATGCGATTAGGGGATCTTGAAAAAGAGCGATTTTGGTGAACAGTTTATCGTGTGAAGCTATCCAAAGTAGTTTGGGTTATGAGAAAACTTTGAACCTTTTCTAAACATCAACATTTTGTGAGGTGGTTTCATTTGCAAAAAAAAAAGAAAAAAAAAGCAGGAAACCAAAAACATCACCTTCTTTTCGCACAAAATACTCTTAGTAAAGTACAATCTCAAAAGAGATTAAATCTCAATTTAAATATTCGCTTCTCATTTAAAGTGCCAACTTTGAACATATTTTACTTTAAAATAGTCTTGTGCCTAGTTCACATTATATATTATGCATTTTGTAGTTATTATTAAAACAAAATTACAGAAGGAATGCCATGCCCATTTTGACCAGATTCGTATATGCAACTATTTCTGCCCTCGAGTCAAAAATACATGTTGACCTCTCCTCTTCTCACAGATACAGGTTGAGTGCTTTCTATGAAAAACAAACCAGAGTAAGAAAAACGGTTGGGAGGAAATAACGTTTCGCCGCGTAGAAAAGGGCAGTACATGCTTCCCACACGTCATTATACTCCACTCATAGTGCACTTTCACCACTCGGTGTGGCCGGTGTATCACCCTTGAGGGTTTCATCCGTCTAAGTTCCCGATTTGGCGACCGAGAGGGGCATTGCGTGGCCACCTTACACCGCGGCAAATGTCGATCGGTAACTCTCCGTTTTGGTGGTTTTGAAGCCCACAGCTCCCATTGATCTCTTGCGCCTCGGGTTACCTCCGGAATCATTTACTGGGCATCGTAAGGCTGATCACGAACACCCCCTGTAGGGGTAAACGGCTTGGCTTAGAACTTATATTGATTCCTGCTTGTAGAGAGACAAAAAAATAAATAAAAAAATAAGAAAGCACAATCAGTCAGCGGTACCAGCTTAACAAATAAATTATTTTGTGATTATGTTCAAAATTAAAATACTTTGCTGATCAAACTCGATAGTGAAATTGAAATGCTTACAGCAATTTTTCCCACAAGAAAACGAGTGCTTACATACTAACGTGGGACGGCAATGTGGAGAAACGTCGGCCCACTGCATGACATGCAAGTTAATATTTCTTCTTTATTAATAAACTGGGTTTATTTAGAACAAGGACATTGTTTATTTATGGATTTGCGATCGGCCCATCACAGCGATTTGATCTCAGATCTCGTTTACAATTTTATAAATGAAGTCAAGTATTCAAGTGAGGGTATAAAAGGGTAAGGCTATGGAGTGAGGCTGAAGGGTTGATTTAATGAGGCTATGGGTGAATGTAAGGTGACATTCAAGGTGATTTTAAGGGGAAGGGTAAGGTTAAGGCAAATAATCAGTTTGAGGTTTGTGTTAAGAGTGATGCTAAGGATTAGTTTTAGGGCGGGGGTAAGGATAATTATCAATTTGAGGGTGGCGTTAAGGATGAGGGTAAGGATCAGTTTGTTTGGTGGGTTAATGAGGCTAAGGATAGTTTATGGGTATGATTAAAGGTAAGTCTACAATTAGTTTAATTATGATTTTGAAGGGTGAGGTTAAAGAACAATTTGATAGTGAGGGTAAGGGGAGGATATGGATTGGTTTGAGGGTGGGTTTAAAAGTGAGGCTTAAGATTAGTTGCAGGGTGAGGTAAAGGGTGATGTTTAAGACTAGATGAGGGTGAGGTTAAGAGTGATGATAAGCTAAGTTTGATGGGGAGGTTAAGGGTGATGCTTAGGATTGTTTGAAGGTGAGTTTAAGGTTGAGGCTATGTTTAAGGTTGAGGCTATAAATAAGGATTAGTTTGATTAGTTTCCTTCCCTTGCCCTCACTATCAAACTTGTTTTTGACCTCACCCTTTAACATCACATTTAAACTAGTTTTAGACTTACCTTGGACCCTACCCATAAACTAATTATTAGCCTCATTAACCCACCAAACAAACTGATCCTTATTTGGGTAATGTTAAGGATTGTTTAGGGGAAATTTTGAGGGTGAGGCTATCAAGGATTAGTTTGAGGGTAAGGTTAAGGGTCAGGCTAAGGATTATTTTGAAGACGAGTGTAATAGTGCCGGAGTCCAAAGATTAATTTGAGGGTGAGGCTTAGAATTAATGAGAGGGTGACGTTACAGGTAAGATTAAGGATTAGTGAGAGAGTGGGGATAAGCGTGATGCTAGTCATTAGTTTGATGGTGAGGTTGAAGGGTAAGGCTGAAGAGTTGAGGTTCAGGTTAAGGGTGAGGCAGAGAGTGAGGCTAATGATAATAGTGAGGCAAAGGGAACATACAAAGTGGTTTAAAGGAAGATTCGGGGTCGAGCTAGACTAAATTTTATTAATGTATGCGGTAATAGTTCCGAGTCATGTCCAAGGTTATTACACAGTGTGCTCCAGAAGTCGTCTCCGTAATAAACCGCACAGCATGATAGTGTGCGTTAGGCAACGATCCAGCAATTATCAATCTGTACAGAACTGATGTGCGCGCTGTGTGTATGAATGGAGTTCGTGGACGGATCTCACAGTCAGTCAATATTGCATGCCGATCAATGAAGTCGCACGCACGCAGCGCGATCAAAAACCAGCCGAAAGAATTCGGGTCGGCCCTGCACTTTTCGGGGATTTCCAGATAACTGGGTCAATCCCCCTAACTCCAATGGTATTACCAGTGGATTCCGTATCTCTTTCTGTGTCTCCACAATTTGAGTTATCACAGGAGTATCGAATTTTGACGACCAAATAGGCCACTCCTGCAAAGTTAGGACCGCGTGCATTGTTGAAAGTGAAAACCTATGATGTACAGGAAAACCTTAGGGACCAACGTGCTGATGTCAGAGAGGCATAAAAAAAGGTAAAAACACACCAAAAACTGAATGCGTTTATCATTCAGTTAAATACCTGCCAATATTTGTACTTTAGCGCGTACCCTCTTTATTGCTTAATTATTAAGCTTAAGTATCCGCCTATCCGAAAGCTGCCCGCCCCGCCCCCACATTATATCCACATCGTAGACGTAGTTGTTATTATACCACCACACTGGTGCCAAATTCACGAGATTTGCATTCGGAAACTTGGGCACTGTGAGGTTTGTGCGTGTATCGCTCAATCGCCATCTCGTTTTCTTGACGTATTCTTAAACAAGGATATAGTAGCTGTGTCCAAACACAAACACGCGCGCACATGTCTGTCGACCTCCTTGCTATCCACATTGTTAAGAATTTTAAACAACGTCTCCATCAACCAATACGGAGGTCCCTAAAAAACAAACCAATGGAAGAAGGTGGACATAAGTCTTCGATTTACTGAGTCGACAAAAATACGATGGTACACGCAAAACATTTCATGACCGCACAGCATGCATGACCGTAGACTGTGCAAATCTCGCGCGTATCTGAACGAGGAAACACGTCAAACGAATAACATGTTGTTTTCTTCTTCTGAAATCAAATATTTGTTTCGAATTATATCTCATGACAAAATCTAAACAACAAAAATACTCATTCCAATTTTATTAAATTATTTTAGCTTTTATAACAATTACACAAAGAATGTGTAATTATTATTGAAATAAATTTAAAACTCTGGGACAAGGATGTTCATTTGATTTTTACTTTTCAGAAACCCATTAAGCGGATTCGCGATGGTCAAACGCGCGTTGCAATTAAAGCATCTGGCAATTAGCATCGCGCATGCAAAACAAGCGCTTACATTGATCGGAGGTGAGCACAAAATTCTTAGTTTTTTTGCAGTAACAGGAAGGTGAGGACAAGTTTATATCTTGGGTTTTCTTCGTTATATTGTTGAATTGGTTTTATTTTCATATTTTTTATCACTAAGTATTACATTCCCAACAACATGGTCATAAACTACGTCAGCTAAAATAATTGACGAAACCAAATCTCACCCACGTAAAACTCCAGGAAGTTCGAATGCGCGCGAGAGTTGCACAGTCTACTGCACTTTGTTTTCGTAAACAAAACCCTGGCACTTTAGAGGAGAATATTATTTTATGTAATAAAAACACATTCTATCAACAATATTGAGTTGAAATTTGTTACGTATTTCCACACTTCATAATTAAGTATACTCTTCATTCGATACCATACGCTTCTTTGTAAAAGTGTTTAGATATCATTATGATATCTTAGATATCATTTTTGGTAATGATATTACAAGTATATCCCGTTGGTATTAACAGTGGGCATTAGTGCACTCCAAAGTTGACCATTATATCAAACATGTCTGTATCCAGAAGAGCTTATACGTGTAAATCACATAATCAGCTCTGTCAAAGCAATTCTGAACCGTCATCAAATCTTATTGGATCCACAAATTCTCCAGAGTCAATATCGGCTTTTCCTATGAGAACTGTTTGTAAATTTGCTTTTACAGTTAGCAAATTTACAATCACACCTTGTCTGAGTGTGCTTCACCTCGACCCACATTATCCAATTGCTCTGTGCCGTGCTCACTTAGGAGGAAGTGGCCTCTGCACGCAACTCAGCACGAGCAGACCGCATCTTTGTCCGTATCCTTTCAAGGATGCAGACAGGCTCCGGCAGCAACTTCCGATAGTGTTCATTGGTCGAGCTGGTAATGGAATTATTCTTATTATGGGGGATGTAAATATATACTTTGTGAAGTAGCTAAGGTAAGTAGACAAAAAGGTGACAAGTCAAAGTACATGTAAACAACGACAGTCCCACACTTGGTCAACCAACGGAATCAGCACAAACAGGGTTTATAAGCCATCTCAGATTTGCTGACGACATAGCCACCATAGCCAAGAACATCAACGATCTTGAGACAATGCTGCAATAATTAGATTCAGGAAGCAGGATAACATGAAAAAAGAAAAGAAAAGACAAAGGTCATTGCAGAAAAAACAACAACTCTAGAGCAAGTACTGTACTTGTTAGGTGGAACAGCAATATAACAAGTTGACGAATACATCTACGTAGGCCAACGGTCCTCCCTTCAAGACAAGAACGAAGACGGAGAAGAATCAAAGCAAGATGGAGAGCCGTTGGAATGCAGCACCATCATGAAAAACAACATCCTAATGTGCCTCAGAAGAAAAGTGTCCAACCAGTGCATCCTCCCTGCAATTTCATACGGAGCTTAAACATGGACACTGACATCAAAAAGAAAGTTAGCAACAGCTCAACACCACCTTGAAGGAAGTACTGAAGATCACGTACAAGGACAGAACAACAAACAACTTGGATAAGGGAAACAGACCAAAGTTCAGGACATCTTATATAAACAGTAAACAAGAGAAAAGAGAGCTGGGCAGGACACATTAGCTGCAGAACAGACAAATAAATTGGAGTCCACCAAATCAATCACTGGACGCCATAATGGGAACGACGGATACAGAGGGCACCAGAGAAAAAGAGGAAAAGGAGAGCTGCAGCAATACTGGGATATAGTCAATTTGGAAGCATCATGCTGAGGCATTCATCCTGCCGTGGATCGACAATGGCTTCAAAAATGATAATAAATATATCTAAAGATTTGGCGGAGTAGAGTGAGGTCAAACTTAAACTAACCACATTCTTAGCAGGTCGTTCTCTGACTCCTTCCGCAAGCTCCGGAGCTGGACGTAATCTCATCGAACCAGCGGAGTAGGCACTAATTTCAGCACACGGAGATACGTCCAGGGGAGTTGGCGTTTAACTATTTAACACCCTGCCATGCTATGTCAATTACATTACCCATCACGGCGTGGTAATCACTGTGACTTTGGAATTGCAATATTGCTAAGTACGCGGCTCTGGGTGTCAATATATATTACAGGCTGACGATATTAAATCTGGACGCTGGTCAGGAGCAAGTGCACAACCTTTACTTTAACTCGGTCACAAAATAAAATGGGTGCGGGGGTTATCAAATAGGTCTGGGTTGAATTTTGTTTGCAGAGGTAGATAGGCCTCTATGAACCATAGAATATAAAAAAACACAGGTTTCTACATTGGACTTGTGAAAAGGTTAGGAATGCCACTAAAGTGTTAACTTGAAGATTTTAATTGTGGGGCCAATAATACAGCGTCATGCACAACGACACCGTGTTTTGGCATCTTGTCTTAAAATGACATTGTGAAATTTCAAAACGCTGTAAACATTACAGAGAGCCTTGTGCATCTTCATGTTTTCTAGTTTAAAACGAACCCCGTAAAATGGCGTCAGTAAGAGCAATTAAGAACGTCCGTGCGTGTGTGATTAGTTTCAGTTTATATTTAGGTCTCGTTTTTCGAGTGGGAACAAGCAGCCAAGTCACATTATGCATTCCGGGAACTGTGAAAATCCCTGCGATTTTGCTATGGATCATGTCGAAGCTAACGACTAATTCAACACCATCCGCTAAGCGCCGTAAATAGGGTACAATTTTAGGGGGCACATGAGGGTGCACCATTTTTTTCTAGGGGGCTTTTTTTTGGCCAAGATTCCGTTTTCATTTGTCTTAAACAAACCCCTTTTCAGCACCATTAAAAAAAAGGTATTTTGATAATCTGGCATAAGTTTAAAAAAGATACATTGTATGCGTGCAAATGGACAAAAACAGTTTTAAGAACATCGAAATTATCACATTAAAGCGTATAAAATGTTTTACTCTGGAAATTTCTAATTCCAAAAGTCCAGTAGTCAAAAAAAAAGGGGGGGGGGCACAGACATCAATTGGGGCACGCGCCCACCAGTTACGTCACTAATCTACTCACTGAACATTGACACTTTACGTGTGTTGTAAATTTTCCCAAATGAATCGCATTATTGTTTCCTATAATAATTATATGCAATTTCTTTGAGACATCTTTTTTTTTTGCATGGTTATGGACCCTCTGCATTCTTTGGATGATTGAGCATTTAAAAACATAATAACAACAACGCCCAGCAGAGTGACTGTGCTTAACCACCCGTGGTAACATGGCGTTGGCGGTCAATGCCATTAATAAAATATACTGCGCTGAGGAAGACAAACCCAACCCCTGCCACATCACCAGCCTTCTCAAACGGTGACAGGTGTCAAGTTGGCAGTATATAGTTCCTAAAATGAGGACTATTGCAGTTTAAAATATTCTGCGGGTCCACCATCAATTCCAGCTGAACGAGCGCTTCCTGCCGGTGATGACACTCGCATATTATTTGAATCTGCCTCCCTGAATAGCCGCTGCTTGATTTAAAGGGATGTACAATAGCGACATTTATGCTGATTCAAACTAGTTTTCAAGAAATATATTGTTAAAATGTCATTGCCTGCACCATGTTTGTTGTTGTTGAGAAAAGGTGGGGGGGGGGAGACGGGAGGTTCGACTATAAGACAATATGGTCAAAGATGACATAATTCCACAAATGATTTTTACATGACTGATGCATCAGTATCAAGTTTATACCATATACAATATTTTGTTTTTTTTATGGTCACTTATCAACTCTGTAAAGTGGGGGCAGGGGGAATGGCGCACAAGCGCCATCTTGACAATACACCGCAATGCATCTTGGGAAACCGAGCGCAGCGCGCCATGTTTGCCGGTGTTGCAGCTTGGATTCGGATTTCACCCAGAATTTCCTGCGTGCCGAGCATGCGCATCGGACATGTCATATTCTTTTTCTTAGCTGTCATTGTAATTTCTCGTTTAGGAAACCCATATCTGCCGCCTCTTGTGTGGGAGGTTGGAAGAAGGAAATTTAGATAATATTGTCTTTGTACTGCCATTAACTTGCAGTTGTTTGCTTTAGACGCGTAGACATAATATAACATGTTTGCTGTGTTCATTATGTTCATATATTTTTGTATTGAAGAGAGTAAGCAATCTTATTATCCCAGTTGCTTAATTAAAGTATGTTCACGGAGCACAATTAATATACCAGGGTATTATTGGTCACAACAAGGTAAGTTGTCTATACCGTTATTAATGGCTTGGACCCTTTTTTCAGGTGAGCGAGATTTGTCCGTTCTGGCTCGTCCCAGTTCGTCAGCTATGAAATCGGTTCTCATTGTTGCAACCATTGTGAAAGAAAACAAGCCCATTTCGTTGGGCATTATATCTAGGGCATTGATGAGTCACCAACTTAGAACTACCGCACAATCAGTTGTGCCTCTTTGTCTTTTGCTTAAAAATTTAATCACGCAAAACGTTCAGTCTGTCTGTGGGGCGCTTTGATGTTATTTCACGAGCTCAATCACAGTGCTTCTCAAATTGCATGAAAAACATGCTTGGGCCTCACAAGAGCAGGTAGACATCGCTACCTTTGTCAAACAGCGAACTGAGTAGCAGTCAGCCTATTTTTAATAAAACAGTCAACAGTCTTCAGTCTTCAATCTCCCTTCCCCTTCCCCTTCTCCTCACGAATTCAGAAGGTTTTTTAATATTTGGACAAGCTCCGTGCAAACGTTCGTGTGACAACATCGCAATAATATTGGACTAGAATACCCAATGTGAAACGCATGTTTATACAGTGAGTACCACAGGAGGGGGCTACACGGGTTACCCGCACTGCTGATGGGCCAGCCCGTCTGTTTTCTTGCGTGCGTCCACCACTAATGTTTTTTAAGACCAGACGGACCATAACTTGATTCAATTTGGACCTTGGGGAGAGTTGACGAACTTGATTAAACCTTACGGTTTATTCTCATCCGAACCCATAGTGCAAATTGTCTGGCAGGATCCGTACGGTTGGCAATCAAAAAACAAATGACTTGAATATTGGTTGAGCTGAGCATTCAGTTTTTTTGATCAAAAGGTATTAGTCAAATTGAATAGCCCTGTATAATCGGTATTGATCCACCAAGATCATAGTGTACTATGGTTGCGTGACTTGTCTGTTATTGATTCGCAGATTCTACTCATAGATAACGTGGTTTGTGATTATTGAGTTCTGTACATGATGAAAGAGCACCCGGTGGTGAGTTAAAGAATGAAACTCTTAACATTGAACCAACGACCAGAGAACAGATGTCCTAATCATCAAGCTTGCTATACTACAGCTCGGCACTCTCGCAAAGCATGGGTTCGATACCAGCCCGAGCTGCCCGAGAATTTGTTTCTTCCAAAGATTGCGGAAAGCTAGTTTGCATAATACCCGTGTATTGTGATGGCGGGGGGAACTGGCGCGCCGCGAACGTGGTAATTTTTTCAAAAAGGTGGAAGCCAGACTCTAAGCTAGGGTAGTTTGATTAAATTCAACCCGTATGAGCGACTAGAGTTAGACGTTTGGTACCATCCCTTCAGCTGATAATCAGTGGATTTTCCAAGTTTGCTGGCTTTTCCTTTTGTTGCCCCGAATTATGCCACAAGTCGTCACTTCGAATGAACAGGAGACCAGTTTTACTTGTTTTTTTTCCACTGGTAAACGGGCAGTTTTGACAGTTGCTTGGTTTCATATCAAATTAAGAACAACAACTGCCTGTTAAATATTTGCGTTGAAGTTTTGCTATGTGGCAGCCAATCGTATACTGCTCATTCACGTTCGATGATATTCAGCAATGATCTATATTCACACCAAGTACAGGAACGAGAACAAACGAGAAAAAACAGACACAATCAAGCTCGTGGGGGTCAATGTGACCTTACGTCGAGTCTACACAATGTTTCCACAAACTATAGAAAGTCTCATTTTGTTAAAACATGATAAACCACGTACAGGACCGAAAACAAAATATGCCCATGAGAACAAAATATGCCACATAATGTAAGCTCATGAGATTTAATGTGAACTTACACACACGTCTGCAAAAAGTTTTCACGACTTAGAAAATGTTATTTTGTTAAAATGATAAACCATGTTTTACAGGAACGAGAACAAAAGATAACCACGAGAACAAAATATGACGTCATGAAAGCTCATGATATTAAGTATGAACTTCTAAACACGTACCCTACAGAATGTTTTCACGAATTAGAAAGTGTCATTTTCTTTTCAGAAAAGGAAATTTTCTCAGTACGAAGTTTATTCCACCGTGGTGAAGTGGTTAGACTGCAGGACTTGCAATCTCAAGGTACTTGGTTCGAACTCGGTCAAGCTAACCGATGATTTCACAATGACTAGAATAAGCATTGTCGTCTGAATACTGAATTGCAACGTAGTGATTTGTGTAATTAATAATGATAGAATTTAAATCATTGTTGCCAGCTTGGTGTTTAT
>CM021527.1:12117722-12146274 GCA_010994315.2 Pisaster ochraceus
ACCTATTTCGGGGTCAGGCTGACCCGGAAAGTGATTACACAATGGAATTTGACCTTGGATTCTGAGTCATTCCGACCCAATTCGTGGCGTGTCGTGGTCGAGTGGATAAGAGCACCGGGCTCAAGCTCTGGGGTTTCTGATCAGCAGAGTGTGGGTTCGAGTCCCAGTCGTGACACTTGTGTCCTTAAGCAAGACTTTAAGCCTGATCGCTTCGCCCTTCGGATGGGATGTAAAGCTGTAGGCCCCGTGTGTTGTGTACCGCACGTAAAAGAACCCAGTGCACTTATGGCAAAGAGAAGGGGTTCGCCCCGGTGTTCCTGGTTTGATTGGCAGCATATTGCGCCACAGTACCTTGTAAACCATTACATGGTGCTATGGGAATAGGTCTCAAACTTCAATACGTACGTAGCGGCCACTGAGATTGTAGGAAACATACTGACAGCGCATATAGGGACCTCACGGTGATATGCGCTGTTTAAGAATGGTTCATCATTATTATTATTATTAATTCTGGGCCATTTTGGCAGAGAGTCAAACTTTAAGAAATACTGACCCAGAAATGGGCAAGGCCCACAGGACCTAGGTCAATCCTGACTCGGAAGTGTTTAGAGTGTGCGCAAGTAAACAAAAACAAAAAAATAAATAAAAATACAATAAACGAAAAGAAAATCGTATTAGTTGTCAATGTTACACTTGAAAGAAATTTGCAAAGTTGCCATTGATATTAAAATATTAAAAGTATAATCAGCCAAATATCGGCACCATCCGCGACTTAGACACTTCTGGTAATTTGGTCGAGACGCCATAACTTTGTCGTGGAGTCTCGACACTCAAACGAATCTTTGGACCGGGTGACTGTTACACTACAGGGAAGCTCAGAAAGTAAATGTTATCAATCCAATATCACGAGGGACCTAAATATTTAGGCCATCCATGGGCCACCACAGGAGCGAAGAAAGCTGTTAATTTTAGCGAGGACCAATTTTAATGTATTTCCCCAACAGGTTAGATCTGAAGAGTTACATGTACTATGTCGTGCAAGCGTTTTGGATACAACACACCATCTAGCATCTGATACATAACTTTGAATCCGATTTTACCTTTAAAAACTATCTCTGTGATGAAGATCTTGATCTTTCTCTTTTGATGCTGTTAGGCAAACTTGAGATTTGCCCTGAAGCTAGAGTCCTGACAGAACGAAACACAAAAATAGGTAAGAGAAAAAGGAGCGACTGTCTGAGTTTGAAGTGTTGCTCAATGGGGGAATATTGTTATTAAATCATAGTATTGAAAGCCTTCGCTCCAAGTGAAGACTGTGACTTGTAGACTAATATGAAGTAGTGCTAATTAAGGAAAGCAGACAGTAATGTTTCCATTCAAGGCAGTGAACGTTTACATTTTTCCTTTTATTCGTTTTGCCGACAGGCAATGTGCGTCTTGCGTTTAGAGTGCCCGAAGTTAACGATAACCAGACGGACAATAACACTTCGATTAGCAGCATTTAGGAAGACGAGAGACAGCCTTTGCAGACTCACTGTCAGTTTGATTTTGCGTTAATGGGATAAGTCGGTACCTTTTTTTCATCAGACATTTATCAAATAAAAATAAAACAATTGTTTACGTTGTACTACCTTGAGGAGTTCACGAATAAAAGCTCTCTTATAATTTACAATTTCTGTAATATGTGTTACCCCTAAACTAAGAAAAAAGAAAAAGAAAAAAGCTTCAATATAACTTATGTATTAGAAATTTTAACTGTTCACAGTTGGATTAGACTCTTGTGAGATTTGCGGTACCACAATGGCAGTATATTCTTTTGAATGCGATGATTTATTTTAGGAAGGACGCAGTGGTTAAATAACCCGACGTTTCGATTACACTCATTCGGTGGTCTTCCACAAAAATATTCCCTGGACAAACTAGATTTATTTAAAACATTCAGGGCACATAGAAGCAGGTATGGCGAGCGCATACAAACATATCAAAAATTAACATACAAATCGTGTAAATGCATTACCAATCGAAAGAATTCAACCAACCTGATGTCAATCAATACATTTGTGCGTGTGTAACGATAATTGTCGTGCGTTGAATGAAAATTAAATCTATTAATAAAGACACTTTGGATTCTAGGAGCAGCAAAAAGTTAAAATAAAAAGGTATGTAATTTGTTTAAATGTTGTTTTAGAATTAAATATAATTGGTTTGCAATCAGATATCAAGCTGGGCAAAACACACTCAAAACGCACAACGCAGATTCATTTGTCCACGCGGTTCCGGAGTGGTTTTTGTTATAACATCATGCCGATGCATTTCACCTTATACGAAATGTGCTCGGGCATACCATTTTAATTGTATACACAATATTGCAGGTCACACACGCACGCACGCACACAGCAGACTAGAGGGGTCTCGAGTTTAAGCAATTCGGTGGCTCCCTGGTGAGATATTTTTTTGCTGGAGATTATCGATTAGGATAAACACAGACGGGGTTCACACGAGTGGGCTTATCGTGTCCCTTAATGCGCTGAAATTGATATCGTTTTTGCATATTGGATTTTGTTTAGTGTTGGTCTTCAAGACGATGTGCGGGATGGAGGATAGGGGTGGACCAACATACGAGTACAAGGGGGTGGGGGTCTGAGAAAAACTTCATATAAACAAAAACAAAACACAACAACAACAAACAAACAAACACGCCCCCACAAAAACTTATAAACACACAACTCTATAAACAAGAGTCCTTTTAGTTTCCCAGAACGCAATTAAGACGTGTCGGAAAGGGGGTGTTGCACAAACTGCTACGAACCCAGGACGGTGAACTTATGTTCAGAAGGAAATAGCAACCATTTCCATACCTCACTGGAAATGGTCAATGTGTTGAGTATTGATCGCATCGGCATTCCTCTCAAAATAGTTCATTTGCCAAAGAAAGTTTCTTGTTTGTTAGCTTGTTTGTCGGGGTTGTTGTTGTTGTTGTTGTTAATGTTGTTGTTGTTGTTGTTGTTGTTGTTGTTAATGTAATGTTGTTGTTGTTGTTGTTGTTGTTGTCGTCGTCGTCGTCGTCATCTGGTATGTTCACCAGACAAGGCAACCGAGCAACTTGCACCCGGGTAATAATTGTCCCCTAAGGGGATATTTATTTATGAAGATGTTTGCTTTCTATCGGCAGAAAAAAATTAGTTGAAGTGAGCGCCGAACTGTACATGAGTGAGTTGATCGCATTAGGGAATCGGGGCAAGAGCGTGGAGGAAATGTGGTAATGGGATACAGTGCAATTTGTGACGTGATTTTCAACGGCGGGTTGATACAACGTTGTAATTTTAAAGGTATTATACATAGATTTGTGAAGGTTTCAATCAAACAACTATCTTTTGATTTATTCACAATGAGATGATGGGTTCATGCACTAACACTTTGTAAAACCATTTAAAAATGTTTAGGGCATTTGCGGCTAAAAACTCCCGCGTCATAATTGACCCGAATCCCAGGAGGTCTGCCGCCAGACCCCTTTCTTGGTCAGGCTGACCCGGGAATTAAAAAGATTTGGAGTTAGTTTGACACCGATTATGGGTCATACTGACCTCTGGGTCATACCGACCTCTGGGCCATACCGACCTCTGGGCCATACTGACCTCTGGGCCATACTGACCTCTGGGCCATACTGACCTCTGGGCCATCTGACCTCTGGGCCATACCGACCTCTGGGCCATACCGACCTCTGGGCCATACTGACTGACCTCTGCGCCATACTGACCTCTGGGTCAGGCTCCCTTGGGACCCGAAATCCGGGTCAATTCTGACCCAGGGGTTTTTAGATTAATTTCAGATTCTTAATATAGATTAAATTTGCTTTATGGAAAGTTCCTTGTTGTTTGGTGGAAGGTAACGAAACTGTCTTAAGGTTTTTGGTGGAATTTATAAAATTGCTAGCCATTGTTGTAATAGCAAAATGTCCAGGCTGGTATCTAAAAATGTTACTCAATTTTCTTTTAAAGGAAAACACAAGTCACACTTTTCTAGTCTGAATTCAATGAAAATATTGGAGATTAGTCTTACATAGTTTTCACCAATGGAATTGCTATCCATTGTTGTCATAGCAATATGTCACGGTTGGTGTCTATTAATATAATTTCCTTTTAAAAACAGAAGGAAAGTCGCTCTTTTCTTGTTTGAGTTCGAGGAAAATGATTTAGCTTGATGCAACGTAACTTTCATCAATAAAATTGTTAGGCATTGTTGCAATAGCAAACGTCCAGGTAGGTATGTATAATGTTATTCAATTTCCTTTGTAAAGGAAAAAGAAAAACCGCTTTTTTTTCTTGCCTGAATTCGAGGAAAATTTTGAAGCTAAACCTGATGAGGATGAAAACAGACTTTTCACCAGTGAGGAAACGAACTACAATTTAAACCGAAACGAGGTATAGAAACGCATCGACCTTGAAAGCATGGCAGTAGTACACCTTGTTTCATTTTCATGCGGTGATCCTTGACAAGATACGACCGAAATAAATCGAGTTCATGACTATTTAACTTGGTAGGCTACCGTATCTTGGGTACTGGGTGTTATGCAATTTCAAATATGGGCTTATTGGGCTCATTGGGCTCATTGGGCAAGGCAACTTTCTATTACTGCGGGACACACACCACATCCAGGGTAGTTAATCGAGGAAAATAATTTAGCTTGATGAAACATATTAACTTCCATCAATAAAATTGCTAGGCATTGTTGCAATAGCAAACGTCCGGGTAGGTATGTATACTGTTATTCAATTTCTATACCTTGTTTCGGTTTAAATTGTAATTCGTTTCCTCACTGGTGAAGTCTGTTTTCATCCTCATCAAATTTAGCTTCAAAATTTTCCTTGAATTCAGGCTAGAAAAAAGCGGCTTTTTACACTTTATCCAGGATAATTAATCATGCCTTTTGGTGTAAGTAAACTTACAACATTCTTACATCGGGGATAAAGACCAATTATGACTAATTAGTTTGTTTTATCCTCCATTTATTTCTAATAAAACACATTTCACTCAGATATAATTTCAGGGTCCTTTCAGGATCCGTCTTAATTTTATGATAGTAACATCATCTTCACATTGCTTAGAAAGGGACTACCATAACTAGTTTAGTTTTTGTTTTTGCTGTACCGTTTATAAAAAGGTTTAAACACTTCCTGTAAATATCGTTCTTTCCTGGTTGTGGTTTTACTTTTCCATCAATATTATCTTTCTGTGATTTATTATTATTTTGTTTCACCACGTACCAGTATAAATTCCATATCATCAGACTTGAGGTAACACAACCTTTAATTTGTAATTGAAAAAAAAAAAACACCACCGAATGGCTCGGCACCCATCACCACTGATTAACGTTTAAATTTGAGTCCAGTCAAGCGAAGACAAATATCAGATTCCTTGCTGCCATGAAGTTACCCACTGGAGACTTTAAAATGGTATTATTTTATCTATGTAAATCCGCAGCCGATGCGCTTAACTCCACGGTTTATATACACGATCTGAAATGTCAGAAAAATATTGCGCTATTTATATCACACGAGCGAATCTCTTCGTGGTGAGAAGGGGACGTCAGGGATGCATCAAAAACAGCAAATTCGTTAATTCATATCGATGTAGCCCAAAGATCAACCCCAAAACAAATCCGTGTTTATTTAATTCCCGATGAAAGAATAGCATTGTTTAATTTTCTAACTTTAGGATTCGAACTGACCTTTTGTCACCAGACTAGCTCGAGTGGTTAGGACATTTGACCTGGGATTCGAGAGTTGTGGATTCGAGTCCACCCGGTGTGATTGTTGTGCCTGGAAAACAATTATAAATCAATCCAAAACCTATAAAATGTATATATAAGACACCAAATGAAACAAAACTACAGGCCTTTTGTAAAATCAAATTTGGAGCGCCTTGCAAAAGACCGGTAGCCTATTCGACAAAGAGCCAAGATTGCTATTAACTGTGCGCCAGTCTAAATTGATAAGCAAAGTGTAACACCACAATAGAAATCACTACGGCAATGATATTGACAACTCACATCAAGATGAATCTTAATGCCTTGTGGAATTGAGCCCTGGGTATCTCTTGAAGAGATTGCAACATTTGTTTACTATTTTTTACTTCGTCCAATAAGGAATGAAGCTGCTTGAGACCAGCTTGGAGCCCTCTTTTTAAACCGCCCCACTCATATTGTGAATTATAAGTTGATGTCGTCTGTACTTTGTAAAATTTGAGAACAAACAATAAAACACACTGCAGATGTCAACGACAAGTTGTCATTGTGCGAACAAATTAAGTTAGCAAATGCGAATAGAAATATGAAACAATATGAAAAACAAGTGCTGTACCCTGGGGATTTTTCTAATTCAATTGGGACAGCACCGATGCTGTGATAGCCAATGACCATGGCCGCATGAAAAACATCTCCAGCTCTACAAGACACAGTGCTATTTTGTCTGTAAATACAAATATAAACATAATATGCACCTTTGGACACACAATCATATCCATGACAACACAGCAAGCAATGGTCGCTTCATTGGGAAAATCTATACTGAGAACACGCACGACTGTTGCCTTGCAAGTATGTCTGCCACACACACATTCTCAAAACTGCATCCTTGTGGAGCATCCTTTTGTTCTTCCCTTTGTCCCTGCACTTACCAGTTTCCCATAGACTTTGTACACACATTTCCTTATGGAGCACACCGGTCTTTAGAATTTCCATGTGGAGACCTTATGTTTTCCCTTTTGATTTGTCCTTTGTCTCCATAAGGTACCAAAAATGAGCACTGTGGTGCACGACCTCGGTGGACATTCCTTTTTTATGTGCACTTTAGAAAATACATATTCTTTAAACACTCTAAAACACACATTCTATTTTTTGCATCCCTGTGGAGACATACCTGTGGAGACAAAATTCCTTGTGGAGCACCCAAGTCTTTAGAATTCTCCTATGGAGACCTTTTGTGTTCCCTTTTCTGTTTTGTTCTCGGTCCCCATAAGGTAGTGAATATGTGGACGTGTAAAAGTCCACATAATGTTTCAAGTCCCAACACTGTGTGGACCTCTTTTTTTTTCTCAGGTCCACACTTTGCATGCACTTACATACACATAGCTGCAATGAGCTCCGATCGTGTATCCTCCTTTTTCAACTCTTTGTCCTGACAAACGTGAACCCGAATGGTTTCATTTGTAATAACAGTCGTGCGCCTCGCGGTCTCTTTGATATAAGTCCTCGGTTTGAATGTCCCTCCAACCAAGTGCACACCAAATAAAATTCAAGGATAAATGTCAATCTTGCTGATTCTTCGCCTGTCTTATCATTTTTGTTTTTCGATCGATTCCAAATCCGATTTGCTGTTGTCGTGTTTGGAAGGGGGAAATTTAATAAGTTTACACGAGGGAGCCTGCTTTACGGTTATCCCTAGGTAGACCTGCCAGCAAACATGAGTTGTGTCTAGATTTTCGCTGTCAGAAATCTAAGTTACATATCTTCACACCAATCCAGTTATCACTCTCAAGATGGATATTTTTGGCCGAGTCCTAATCCTATCTGCGTCGACGATTGCCAAGCTCTCGGATGCTTTTAGTGGGGGAAAATGAGAGTGAAGTTTCAACCTTGGTTGGATACAAGTTATTAGCACACAAGGGGCCAATTAAACTGACCGCTGCACCAAACGTATAGATCTATCTAATAATGGCCTAACCATGACATTGAACTAGTTATGCAGTGATACGGAAAGAGGATCAAAATTCTCGTGTGTTTTCGAAGCCTTGATTCGAGACCAGTTCCCTTTGTTATCAAGTATAGTCTCTACTGATAACCTAAGAGAATAATTATGAGATGCGCTGGATAAACTTACTGCCCATTCAAATGTAACCGCTGAAAATTTTTACAGCAGCTTCCGGGTCAGAATGAACCATGCCTCTTGAAAAAAACATTTTAAAAGTGCTTTGCTACATAAAGAATAGTAGCCACTGGAAACTTTCGTCTTCTGAAATATTGGAGTAAACATAATAAATATCTTTGTTTGGAATGCACAAACAACCTTTAAAACAAAACTTTGAAAAACCCTAAAAAAGTGTTTGGGTCAGAATTGAGTTACAGTGTCGGGCCTTCGGTCTAAATCTAAATCATTTGTTAATATATACAGACTATAATACAATGTTAATTTCTCATTAAGGGTACCAATCTTAATAAATAGTTTAGCAAAATGTGACGTCATAATCAGATCACATAATTTAAGAGGTTTCGAGAAATTGAACCTTCGTTAAAAAAGAAAAGAAAAAACCCCAAACAAACAAACAAACAAACAAAGAGTGGCCTGGTATCTTTTTACGTTGTTCATCTGTGAAATTAAACGCTTTCAAGCAAAGTCCAAATAAAGATAATAAAAGAAGAAACGAAAAAGAAAGGCGGACCAAAAAACACACACCAAAACGTGCATTTTTATTTCAAGTTTTTCTGAAGATGCTACCTGTTTTCTTTGCATCTGCAGTAAGTCTAGACTCCATTGTGAATGTAGTTTGATGTCATATAAGACACATTGTGTGGCTTTTGGTTTTTGCTCTTGTCGCGGAATTGACACTGCATTATTAACCACACACAGCAAACCAGATAGTAAAGTTTTTCCCCGCTCATTTGAGGAAAATAAAATGCCGAATTTAAACATCTTGTCATTTCATTTCGCGCGAAAATGAAAGCTCCTCACAGCAGTCAGTCAATGTCATATAATGTGAACGCTCCTGCAGTTCAATTCAACATTCAATTTAACATTTCAATCGAACACAATGCAAAATCTTTCAAGTTCGATTTCCGGACAGGCATTTGTGGGAGTTGTGCTGCTAAACTGATGACGCTTTGTTAAGTTATACTTGACGTGGCTTATTAAATGGTTTAGCAATGGTTGACTTATTGTATGGCGATCACTTTCCTGATGTCCTTCGACAAAGATTGCTGTAAGTATACAAACACAGACCGAAGAATAATTATGTGAAGAAGTGGACATGGTGGCGTAACCAGAGCCAAACGAACATGCCCAGATGCATGGCTCGCCAAGAAAACACAATATAATGAAAATACACTTACAAGAAACAATGACCCACAGACTCTTGACTTCGTCCAATATATTTTGTTTGGCCCTAAAGTTAAGCTACTTACGAAAGAGACAAAGAAACAATCAAGAATCAACGAATGAAGATAGAAAGAGAAATAAGAAACAAAGAAACAAAGAATTGAGAAATAAAGAAGTACAGAAATAACGAAACAAAGAGTAAGGTGATAAAGAAACAGCGAAGTTAATTAATCGAGAAATAAAGGACTCCAGGTTTGCAATAATTTTGATGGCTTATTTTGCGAAATCGCAAGTCGTATAAAACGAAACCGAAAGTAACAATTTGGTAGAAATCTTTAGTTAGGCCAACTTTGCTAAATTTTGTGCCATTTTCGCAAGGCTAAAACTAACGATTTAAAAGCTAAATTGTATAGAATGATGTACACATTCGCATGCGTCAAAATGAAATTAAGTGACGCTTTCAACTGAGGAGGAAATTTCACTTGAATACAGATGCATGAAATTAAAATCGCCCTATAATTTGCTAAAAATTACCGAGGGAAAAAATATATATTACTGAAAACTAAACTCTTTGATCTTTTGAACACTTCAGTAGTAATTAACGTTTTGGTAGATTGCCTTTAATTCTTTTTGTTAATTATATTTTCACGACAACGAATTGGCGTCGATGTTCAGAATCTTTATTACTATTCTTATTTTTAAAAATTTCAAAGGACCGCAATCAGCAGTTTTTTTTTAATTGTAAAATCACTTGCAATTTATTCCAGGAAATTTGATCGGAAATGTGGTGCCTTTGAGTCAGTGCGGCCGACATTTCTCCTTACTAAGTTCTAGTTATGAAGAAAGAGCCTAGGGCGGCAAATGAAATTATTACGCACCGCTTCACTATTTTTTGGAACATTAAAAGAAAATGAAATCAACATCTTCAACTCGATTGCATAGGCCTACTGCTGATACATACGGTGAAGCTTAATTCCGTAGAGGAAACGAACCGATTTGAAATGCACCCTTTTGCAATGATTCGGGGGAAACAAAAAATGATATTGACAAAGAAAACACTGTACTCTAAAAGCTTTCGGTTCAGTATTGACCCGGAGCCGGGGTTCTGTAGGGCCTGGCCTCATTTCTTGGTCCGTATAACCCATCTCCGTGACAAAATAACCCAGAAATTTGTCAAAATTACGTTGAATCCGGGTTAAAATGTCATCCTTTTACCACTCTCTGGGTCAACCTGACCCAGAACCCCCGGTCAAATCTGACCCAGAGTTATTAGCGTGCTGTATTGAGATATTTTAAAAAGAAAGAGAGAAGAATAAAAAAATATTAAAAAGGAAATTGCTAGATATGTTTCACATACTGCTGCAGCATTCAAGGTACAGACACGTAGACGTAAAAAAAATTGATGGTTGAATCGGTGTGTAATTTTATTTCCCGTTAAAAGTCCCTTCCGTAAACAAGCCCTCCAAACAATTGCGTTAAAATAAATGAACCGAGACAATTCTTCTTGAGGCATTGCTCTCAAAGAGTTTTATTTCAAACATGAATGACTTCAGACAAAGTTCAAAGTTAAACACCTGGGGTGTACTCCTTATCATTCTTAAAAATTGTCAAAACTACATTGTATTCAAATTGATTGGGCCGACATGATCAGATTTCCTCCACGGACAGTGAATCTGTTGAGATGGGGGGAAAACAAGACAAATTTATATTCTGTCACCTTTTTCATTTTCGTTGAACTCATTTTGTCCCGAGGTGGAAATAGTAATAGTTGACCCCTCCAGGGTTTCTCTGCTTAAACAACCCCATCCTGATATCGTGTTCAACTTGATTGCTTGCAGGTAATTTGAATCGTTGAATCGGAGTGCCGGTGAAATTGTGTACTTTGTTTTTCACCATCAAAGTATTGAGTGTTTTACTAAATAGAGGCACTGTAGCTTTCATTGCTTGGTTAAAGAGAGGTTGTGGAAAAAGCTCTCTTGAACAATAATGCTACTGATCTGTTTCAAAATGTATACCGGGAAATATTATAAAAACAATTCATTAAAGAGAAGAAACAAAATCAGTGTGCACAGTGACAAGTTTTCGGACTAGACAGATTTTTTTAAATATATTTTTTTATAAAGCTCAACAAAAGACACTTTACCAAAATCATCCTGTTTTGAAGTTTTGAAGAAAATGTCCTAGGTTAAAATGATGACACGCATCTTGAAGGTCAAGCCCTTTCTTCAAATTTTAAAAACTCGCCAAAGAGGCGTGATCTGTTTCAATGTGAACTGAAAGTGTAGCAAGGGTGTCGCTTTAAAAATGTCCCTTAACATTCATGAAATCCAATCGAGTCGATTGAAAGACAAAAATACAAACCACTTTCCCCATCTGTTACAAATTTCAATCTCGGCAAAGTGGTTCATTCTATAACAGGTACCGAGGACAAAATACTACAAAAAGGACACGTTTGAAATTTGTAGTCCGAATCATACTGAAAACGGTATGTGTTCCATTGGTGGCTGCGTAATTTCTCTCTTTACGAATCCAAGGGGGTCTCTTTCAGTCTCATTTGATCATTTCTTGGAGGAAAATGATTATGCTATTCCTACCACGTGTACTTAGACATAAATTCCAATTAAAGGTAGATGGAGTTTTGATTGATTTTATTTTATTGAAGGATACTTTTGCAAACTGACAACGACCCGCAGATATTGATGCCATGCGTCAAGCTCCGGTCAAAGACAACGAACAGTACGTACGTCGGAAAGATAAACACAACCACCCTTGGGACAATTACAAAAGAGCTGTTCAAAGGAACAGCAGAACAAAGTACAAGTGTATTTCGCGCACAATTAAGGATTTGAATAGACAGTGTTATACAATACTCAAACAAGAACTGTTTCAAGTTATTGTTACTTTTTGATATGCGTGCGAAAAAAGAAAAAAATCTCGGGGATGGGTTTTATTGAGTTTTAGTTGTCACTACAGAGCAGAAAAAACTACCGAGTTTGGGGTCAGATCTGGGTGTACACCTCAAACCAGAGAGAAATAAAGATTCCCGGGTCTGAATCCCACACCACTGAGGCCCCGTCAATTCCAAAAGACAGTTCAAACACAAAGAAACAGCCTGCAATTATTTCATATCAACTAAACGATGTTTATAATTGTTGCTATAGTTTAAAAAAAAAAAGAGGCATAACCACGACGTGAAAAATGCTCTTAGCTTATTTCATAATAGCATCACTTTAATAGCGATCGGAAACAGTCCCGCCAGCCCTGACCCGTAAAATCACAAATGTTGTTGTCGTTATGACTAAAAGAAATGCATTTCCGAGTGTCACATTCTGCATTATATTATTGTACATCAGACCAGCCCCAGTTGTCTACGCTCGGCGTGGACTATTAACGACATTACCGGAAGAAAGGTTGAGGTATACGAAACATAATTTACAATCTAACAATTTGCTCAACCAGGCATGCTTTTCCACGCACCGAACTGGTAGCCCCAGGATCGCCCCAAACTGCAATTCATATCCACGTCTATCAATAAGTATAGCTGGATAGTAAGACAAAACAGACTGAGGCCTTTGGTCGACTTTTTAAAACACACACACAAACACACGCGCCCTTATGGAACCGGTATGTGGGGGTCCTGCTAATGTTGTTCTATTATTCCAATTTCTGAAGAAATGTTCTGGTTTGTAAATGGTGTAAACCGAGGACACTCCTATGTTTTCCCATTGTTTGGATTGGTTTTGTACACGAAAAGCAAAGCGAGGACGTCCTCGGTATGTCATTTTCCAGGATCCTTTTTGAGAGAGTCCTCAGTTTGAATGAGTATACATGCTCAAGCTCAATGTAGACAGTTTGTGGTCTTCAAATAGATGTATAAAATAAACACTAAACTTGTACTCAATTCATTTGCTGTCGACGAGAATACGGCATAAACCATCCTGGATTTTTCCTTTGATGTGATACACCGTCTTCAAGACAACGTAACCTATTATGATTGGTTAAACAGAACAATATTAGTTTCAGTCTTTAAGCTCACTGATTAAAAATTTCACACCAGTTGCAATCATCTTGAGAAATAGTTCCGTCTGAATTACCTTCAAAGTCGAAACAAGGCATCTGAAGCCACCCCTATCACCAACGCTTAACCAATGTCAGTTGCCACAGTCGAAGTCAATATAAAAGTGCATTACAGCCCCGACAAATCATTAACATTGTTCGTTGTTTTTAAAATCTAAAACGGGAACCCTCAATTGAACGAGAAGTTCACAGGTTTGTTGAATGGTGTCTTTGTGAATACTAGAGAATTAACATTACTCCCACTCTCCCACAAAACGATGAGGCGATTCATATTTGAATGGCGGCTTAGTTTCCTGAAATGTTTCTTAAAAACTCAATGATCGGATGCAAAAACCAATGACGTCCAAACACTTTTATTTTACACGTAGTTCCAGGATGTCACGTTTCAGCGCCTTCACTAATTTTCTTGTTAATATTTCGCTCAGCGGCACATGCCACAACGGTCAATGATGTAGAAACCATTTCAAGCTTGTGTATGCATGTCCGTCCATCTGATAAATGGCTGTCATGCAAAACAGAATGTCATAGAAGCAAACAGTGTAACCAAGAAACAAACGAACAGCTAAACATAGTTCAATCGCCCATGTCCCTTGTTGACAGTGATGGTAATCAAGCAAGGTAATTATAACTATCCAAGTTTATGACACATGTCATTTCTCACGGAGATAAGATATAATGACCCCGATGGAGAGGAGGGTTGCACTTTGGCAGCCGCTGGATCAAGAAAGTGACAGGAAACATTCGTAAGATATAAACATTCCCCGAAGATGTACTTTATCATGTGCGTTAATAAATTACTTCCAGTCCGAAGAAGTGGCAGGAGTGGGATGTCTATCTACGGCACGTTAAATTATGCTGAGATGAGTTTGAAAGTAAGCATTCACCTAAAAATAGTAATGAGTTACGACAACAGTATGTCTTCTAGAGAGGCTAAACAGTCTCATACGAGTTTAGCTAGAAGTATTTAAACTACAGCCAGTTACACCCACAGGATGTCCACTAGGAAGTGATTGTGGTTGTGACAAGAGCCATTGGGCCTTTGAATTCGGTCTGGTCTGCCTTTTTTCAGAAGATAGTTTCCTGCTCGTCCAAACACTTCAAACACTCTCACCAGAAGAAATCGCGGGCGTGAACGAGGCTCTTATATGGTCAGTAACCTGCCAACTAGATTTCCATGATCGACTGTCGCAAAGATTTGAATAATGCGGACAACGAATAGGCAGGTTCCTGACATGACGCCACAAACTGTAACCACGCCTTCGCTGTGGTAAAACAAGATGCATGCCAGGGAGACAGGACACCTGTCTTTACGCTGGAAGGGTGACAGCAGATGTACGTGTCACATGTGGGGACTCTCTTGTATTGTCATTTCATTTAACACATTCAGATTCGTCCCTTGCAATAATATTATGACTTTACCACACTGTCCAGTATCAATCACGTAATACTAGTTCCAAATAATATGCAAATGGACCATAATATTGATTACGTCAACCTCGGTTCAGTGCCTCTGTTCAGTCTGATGCAAAAAAAAAACCAATACAATGAAACATTTGTACTTTCTAGACATTTTAATTAGGTATAAACACAATGCAGATATTAAATATATTTAAAAAAGGCAAAGGGAGAGTAACTCAATTGAATACTATAGCCACATTGTGGCACCCATCGAGCATGGTTACCATTGCGATAGGATTGACGATGTCCATATAACACACACAAACACAACAGTTTAATCCAACAGCAAATTCGAAAGAAGAAAAAAGCCAGGACGGTTATGTTCAACATGTAGGAGAATAACAATACAGGCAAAGACCTCGTAGCCTGCCTGAACAAAGTGTATAGTTATTGCAGATGCACAAACGAATACACAAATAACATTCACAGGTGCACATCATAAGACGTACCATTTGAAAGATTTCAAATCGTACAGACGTTCATCTACTAAGAACCCGTGTCTAGACCGGTATCGTCACTTTGACTCTTAAGGACTTGTTTTCACCCTTGGGCGACAACAAATGAAATCCCATTTGAACAGTCAAAAATGTAGGTGTGTCCAAAAGGAGTGCAAAGAAAACGGGAAAGATGAAGAGCGTAAGGAAGTAGTAAATCCAAACGAGGATATAATTTCCACAAGGGCAAGGATTTTAATAACTGTTTTCGAAAAGAAAAACAAATATCATCGTAGAGATTATATTTCCATCTGTCGTTTCCATCTAGTGGGTGGATAAGGGAAATATTTTGAGTAATTGTGTCTTTGACGGATCAATCATGGGATTTGGCACACAGTTCCGCGTATGTCACGGGAAAGCTATTTGCCTATACGACCATCGCAAAAAAGGAGGGAAAAAAAGAAGAAGAAGAAGAAGAGACAAAAAGGAAGACTAACGAGCAAAACTTTCAACATGGCTGCCATTGTTATATTTTAATCCACATATTTTTTCACAAAGGACGACATTGATGATGTCCCTGCATAGCCAAATAGCTTTCACATGACACACTCGGACTGTTTGCCAAATTCCAAGCTTGTAACCATCAAAGGCACAGTACTGCGATCTGTCTGCCGCACTAATCGCGTTTGTTAAAGAGGTTTTCATCCGAGTTAAAACAACGAGAAATAGTTGACTTTTTGTCAGGAAGTTTGCACACGTTTATACGTGAGTAGTATAGAGACCCCCTTGCATTGGCTGCCGTCGCTAAGGTCAAACAATGTAAACGTGCACGCCTGTAGACTCAGTGAGGGCGCTGTTTGGGTTTGTGACGTCATATGCAAGGGGGTCTCTATTGCGGCCATCGAAACAACCGATGGCGATTTTAATATAAAGAGACTTCGGATAATATTTGTCGGCTTTGACTTTATTCCAGATGGAAATATTTCTCTGGAGGATCGGTACCAGTATGAACTTTATAACCATTAAGCTTTCACGTTGAAACAAATACATTTTGTTTCGATGATCACCAATCAGTCTTTGTGATCATTAAAGAATATTGTTTTTTAAAATTAATGTCTTTGCAAAAGGTGCAATTTTCAGAGAATCATCAGGTACAATTCAAAGATTAAGAAATAAATAAAAAAAGATAAACTACTAAGAAAAACATGTTCATATCACACTAAACCAGGCCCCTGAGAAAAATATATAAATTCGCCTTTCCAAAGTACAGGTTTGATAGCAGTCAGGGACATAGTTTACACGTTCCAAATCTGAAAAATCACTATGAATACTACAATTTTATAAAGAAATTGATAACAGTATAGGCCTACAATCATTATGTCAAAAGTGACCCAATCTGAAGTGATGATTTTATTTTGAGAAAGGTGAATTGGAAGTCTCCTGTTCTAGGCAAGTTTAAGTTGAAGATGTTATTGCCGTTAAGCCATTGAGGAGGTGAATTCTCTTTAAACAGACGCCAGTAATAACAGCGGACGTAAACCAACCTGGTTTAAAAAGAAAGAAAAGAAGAAGAAAAAAAAGAAAAGAAAAAAAAAGAGCTCGTTTACTTTGGTTAAAAACATATTATCTTTCTCATGTATGCATCTGTCCACGCTGAAAGAGGTGTGCCAAGGTAAAGTTTTGTGATGCACTATTATCCCAAAAGATAAAGACACTGTAAAAGTGGGGACAATTACAAGTAGTTAACCTCACGTTAAAATGGTCTAATTAGTCATTTTATTTGAATACTTTCAGAACGAAATTTGAAACATGAAGTCATCGAATGTCAAACACTAATTGGTCTTTACGTTCAAAGGGCCAAATTCCGAGCCGTTTTGATCAAGAATGTCGTCAGAATTCAGGGGTGAGCTAGAGACCATGTATTTGAAATGTGACGCTTTTGAATGTAATCACTAAATGAAATGGTACCATCAGGAATTTTACATCAGTCGTTTAAAGTCGGGCTGGAGACTTGTCATTTCTTTTCCAATCCATTTCCATAGGGACTCTTTTTTAGTGTAAAATGGGCGAATCACAAAACTGTATTTGATCTTGAAGTACCTGACAAAAATATCAACATTCTTGTTTTGTCCTTTTCAACTACCGGTACCAGTTGTGATGGATCGTTTACAAATTGGTTGGATTGCTTGTGTTATTTCTCGAAACAATAAGTAGATAAAATGAACGAACTCTAGAAAAAAAAAAATCAAATTACAAAAAAAACACTAACAAACCCCAATAGTGTGCCGGTACAATACCTTTAAGGCTTTAAGAAGATGCAGTTCGGGGAAGGAAGGCACGCGAATTAAGGAAACGGTACGGGCAGGTGGTTAAACAACCGGCTTTTCATTAAATCTATTAAAATTGCTAAGAAAATAAAGCCAACGGTCAATGGTAATAAATCAGTAACTTAGCCACTTCCCCTTATTAGACTCTGTGCGTGCACTTTCATCGCTGATATGTTCGTTCCGTTGCGACATAACGCCTATTCGATTTAAAAACCAAGTATCTTATAATGAGAAGTGAACACAGAGTCCCTGAAATCCAAAACAAAACATTTATGTTAACGTTTCACTACCAATGTTTACTTTGCAAACGGGTGCTGTTGGGGTGATAACTGCAGATTAATGCTCAGCTCTTAGTGGTGGGTCACTTAATTTAACATTAGACTAAAGCATACCAATGTAAACTGCCTATTGGCTGTATGGAATTAGACAATATCCGTGTAAATAAATAAATATATATATATATATGTATCTTTTTTAAACACAACACCATACACCAGTGACGTTGTCAAGGATTTCCTGGGCTATATATTAAGGTTGGTTGGCAACGCCGCCACACTGCAATAATGCGGCAATCAAGCCGAATGAACGGTCACAAAATTAACAAACCAGCGTCCCGTATTATTAAATATGCAAAGATATAGCTTCACGCACTCGCAGTAGCTCTAACAGTCGCAGTTTGAGTGCATGTACACGGCACGTTGTGTGTCGGTGAGCGTATACTGCCACTGTTTATACAGAATAGCCTACCACAGACTGTGTCGTGCGCGGTCTATTCTATCAGCTGCTATCTACTGAAGATAGCTGGTGAGTTCTCTGACCAGTCGCACGAGCCGCGCTTCTCTCTCCCCCACACACACACTCTCTCTCTCCCTCTCTACTAGGCGTATTTATTTGCTCTTTGGTGTACTGGAAAAAAGATACGGACTTCAGTTAACCGAATAAAATAATCATCTTTCGTAACTGGTGACTTGTCGTTTGGTGTACCGGGTACACGCTTGGAGTACAAAGGTAAGTGCCCTTAAAACTGACAGTGGATGTTTGAAGTTTTTTTAGCCCTCGCGCGAGGCACTTGACATAAACAGGCCATATATTTACTTGCCAAATCAATGAATCATATTTAAAGCAATACTTGCTTTTACCATGTTGTCAAAAGAGAACTTGGTATTCCGAAAAAAGCTCCCCTTAGGTCGGTAGCGTTTCAAAATAAGTACGCGTCACATTTTGTTTTCGTCTCAATTTTAAAGACTGGGTTGAGTTGGTGGATTGCTTTAATGATTTCGTGCAACACGAGCTCAAGTCACATTACATTGCATTTTCATTAAACTGGCTCCATTGTTTTTACAATAACAATCGAAAACAAGACTGCTCTGTCCAGAAGATTTTAGGAAAGCTCGTCAAGGCATTGTCATTGTTCGCGAATTGATGAGTGCGTCCACGCTTGAACGGTCTTACGGCGATAATCTGTATTGAAATCAGCATAAAACGAACAAAAAGTAAAAAAGAAAAGAAAAAAAGAACAGTTGCTTTGCTTGAGTAACATTACAACAAATGATGTTATTTTATTAAATTTTTGTACGTGACAATTTATAAATCGGTGTGACCGTTGTACAGCATTACCGTACCTGCGTTTTTTGTTGTGGTAAACACGTTTGGAAATAAACATGAACATAAACCTGGGTGTTAAGCAAAATTCGTGCCCTTAAAAACTGTTTGAGTAGCTGATCGTTTAGTCGTAATGTTGATTGAAGTAGACACTGTCTGGTGGCTATTTCAACGCCTACAGCCCCCCCCCCCCCACACCAATAACACATCAAAGTTGCATTTAAGGCGAGGTACAGGCTTGGAAATTATCGGTCAATGTATTGTTTTTTCATCTTAAGGCTCAATGATCACAGCAAAATATACACCGAAAATGTTTCCGTCCACAAAAATTGTCGCAGTCGAGGAAGTAGCATCTGACGGTCCACATTAATCTCCGTTGCTTATTTCAATTGCCAAATTGAGAGCATCCAATATAAACGTGCACTTCACTTTAATATTCGTGAGGTGGCACTGGTATAATAACAAAGCAATTACTAACTTGTCATTACCGTGTATAGAAATTCTGAGCTAATTTATAAAAACAAGAATTTATTCTCTTTTATATGACGGTGTTTTTTTTAAGCTACGGCACTCGCCATCTACAAACCATACACACCATTCAAACCACTCAATTTTGAGCTCGACTCTATTAAGTTTTCATATTATGCTCAATACCCTGGGCAATTGTTGTATGTGAATGCAATTTTATTTTATGTTTTCATCTTGTTTTGAAGCTACAGAGCTTCATTTATTCAATAACAACAAAAACCAGACAATAAAAGTCCATACTGCTATTATATATACATCAAATTATATATAAATCAATGAGAAACAAAATAATTAAAATAAATACAGAGCTATTGTTTACTCATTATGTTTAGTCTTTATACATTGAGAAACTATGTTTTAAATAAGGGTTTGCTGTAACACAAAGCGAACATTTTTTTCCCCAACACGACTGCTCTTTATCTTAAGGCATTTAGTACAGTGAGGTGGGTGTGAAACACACTGACTTCATGAGAAAGTCCCGTTGCTCAATATAGGCTGGCTTAATTGCTGCATTAGACATGATTATCAAACCATGTTTTCTCAACTTGTCAACCAAAGCCCGAGCTACATTAGCTGGGTGGCATGCATAACAGCTCAAAGACCTGTTACAAAGGTGGTGGTGTTTTTTCAAGACAAGGGGGGAAGTATCAGAAGTAGAGACGACTGGAATGCGTCACACAATTGTTTTCAAACTAAATAAAAAGTGGATTTCTGGCTTAGAACAAAATAGAGACACCTTTATAGTATGCCAAATACTTTTTGGGCTAACACGATGAGATTTTTTTCTTTACATAGTATTTTCAAAACGACTGAGAAGTGGATTTTAGGCTTACACTGATTGCGTTTTGAAATGGAGACGTTACCGCGTGTACCTGACTGTTGTCCACAATGCTTTCACGTGGTTTGTTTTTTAATTATTCTGGTTTATTAAAAACACTGCACTTGAAGCCAGAGGCTAAATAGAGACAATGCATTGCCTGCATACATCAAGATAAAAATAAACAATTTACAGAGACTTACTACACAGAGAATGACTTAAAATTAAGTGTTAACGAAACACAATATCGGCAAAACAATACAAACAGTTAGGAAGCAGCATAGAGATGGGGAAGTGGACTATTTTTGTAACGGTTTGTCTTACACATAACTTGAAATAGTTTGTCGGCCTGTCTGAGTTGATAATGCACACTAGAATTTCTCGGTAGTGGTAAAAAGTCCCTAAATGAACGAGAGTCTTTTAATGAGGAGATTTTTAAGAGAAGATTGATAACCAAGGTAATCGGTGCCCAGTATAAGGTACGGTTTTGGTGATAATTTTGACGATAACTTCAAGCCACCCCCATCCTCATATGGTTTCCGCTGGAAACACTGTGGCTTCTCAAAGTCATTTAAATGCTCTTTACGATGCAAGAAACAAAACAGTCCCTTATTAATAATTGTGTACGTCAACAAATTGTGACTTAAATAACAACAAGCTGGCGCAATAAGCTACCTTGTAAAGTAATGAACACATCAGTCTTGACAATAATATACCATCATTCTTAAACAAGTAGATTGTGTTTGGAGTAATGTTACTCCAAGACAAATTGCCTTTAGTTTCATGCAAGGGGGCGTTGTGATTACAAAGGCAACATGGCCTATGCCAATAACCTATACTGTCTGTTATTGGTATACGGTTAAAAATGGCTGCGTTCACTCACTTTGCTTTGGCCCATTGCTTGTCATGAATTAAAAATGAAACGGAGTCAAGGTCTGCTTGGCCATTTGAGTTTTGTGCTGATTTAGTGGATTACAACGCAAGCATTAATGGTACGTGTATACAGTGCATTGTTCTGAACATGCCTGCATAAAGCCCGTAGTTCTGCGCAGTGTATTGTTTGGAACAAAATCTGCATACATTTCTAGTGCTACTGAGTACAATACATTGTCCTAAACAATTATCTGGACAAAGTTTTAGTGCTACTGAGTAAGGTGTATTGCTAAGAACAATACCCGGATTCCTATAGTGCTGAGTGAATGCAGTGTATTGTTTTCTATATTAGCATAAAGTCCCAGTTCTGCTGAGTGCAGTGAATTGTTTAGAAATACAATATCTGCATAAAATCCTAGTTCCCATGAAAGCAGTGTATTGTTAAGAACAATATTTGCATAATTTCTAGTTCTGCTGAATGCAGTGTTTAGAACAATATCTGCATGGAGTCCTAGCGCTACCGAATACAGTGTATTGTTTAAAACAATGTCGGCATAAAGTACTAGTTCTACTGAGTACACTAAATGTTTGGAACATTATCTGCAAACATTTGAATTTAATGTCATTAATCGAGGTGGTGAAAGGAGCTCCAACAAGACTAAAACTATTGTAGTTGAGTGTGGTCCATTATGTAAATAAGCTTCTTTTTTTAATACATTGAAAATCATCTCTGTGCTAAACAAACACTGTGCGTAAAATTGTATCGTTGTATAACACCATAATTTCATTGAGTAATAAACAATGGTGAAACTTGCATCTTTTAAAGATAACAATCCACATTGACATGGTGCCCTATTCCCAAACCACTTGTGTGGAAGGAACTACCAATTAAGCACAGCCTGGAAGACCCAAACCCCAGTGTGTTTACGTCGCTATGGTAACCAACTAACAGTTTATATTAATATTGTTTGGATCGCGTAAGGATAGTCAAGCCATAATTATTGTTAGCCGACCTTCTTCACCAATGCATTCAAATTCCTTCTTGTTTTTGATTAAAATGTTCGAAGACGACTTTTCTAGTTTATTTGTTTTTCTCCAAACGTAACCGCTGGTCTTAAGGCCACGTCTTATGGATACATTTTATAAATAGATCAGGAAGATTCGAAAAGTCAATTGCAGAATTAGCCTAGATTTGATTGTGTACAACAATATCACTTACATACAGGTCTTTCAAAGTCAGTTTTAATTTGATTTCATGTACAAAGGCACGCCGGTGAGAGCTGGTTTAAATTTTTTTACCACGCTACAATAAGAATTTGGGGCAGACAACGGTCCACTTTAAATCCGCTCTTTTATCCTTTTGCACCTCAGTATAAGAGGTATAAGATCCAGCTATAATTTCTCTCAGACCCTTACTGAAGCATCCAACATCTTGTTTCCATTATCTAAATAGAGACCGACCTATAGGAAATCACTTTTTTAAGATTAAAATAAATCTAATATAAAAAAAACCCTAGTTCTCTCGGTAAATCGGCTGGCTTTTCCTTAGAGTCTAAAACCATTTTATCGTTTCAATTCCAATCGCTGATTAATCAGGTGACATCAACGCCGCTTTGGGACTCGCGAAGCCATTTTCTGACTGCCGTAGCATGCCGGGGCGCTTATTTGATTCGCGTTCTACCGTCTTAAACACATCAAATCGGTTCAGGTTTCCCAGCAATAAAGAACGGAATCTCCATTCCTTCTTCTTTCTGAAGGATGGCTGTGGGGGGGGGTCAGTGGGTGACAGGAGCAAAGTACAACTGACTCTTCTTGACTTTTACGCCAAGTCACACACTGCAATGATATATGATTTGTTTTCTTCTTCTTTAATTATTTGATACTCTATCAAAAGGCAGGTGGATATGTATTTTTAAAAGTAGGTCGATGCCTGCCTGGCTCTGTGTTGATAAATCGGTTAAAACGATTTGTGAGACATTTTGGTATTGTACATATATTCTATGTTCTCACTTATTTGGACAAATGCAAAGTGTGCAACGAATGGCAGAGTCGTGACAGCACCCGGACAGTATAATGTCCGTAACAATGTTGTTGATTTTGCCTGAGTGACCGTGTTTGATCTCTGGGTTGCATTTTGTATGGAGCTCAGCGCTTGAACGGTCAATGGTGTTTGACACTTTGTGCTTTATAGTCCTACTCATTAGTAAGCAATATGATATAAGTCACGTGAGATGCATGTCACACTCCATGAGTGTAGGCAACCTGTCTTTTTTTGTATGGCGTACCCCCCCCCCCCGTTAACTTCGGAACATTCATGTATCCAAATTTCCCCAATCTTTAACCAAATCGCTTGAAAATCACCAATTGTTAAAGTGGTCGACATCACCAACGCTCTAAAACCTGCAATCGAAACAAGAGTATGTCTTTCAAACAATATTTATTTAACATGTCGAATGTTCCCCCATTCACAGGCGAGAGTGTTTGATCTACAACTTCATCGCTTCCGTTGATTTCAAAGCATTGTAATCAAACACATGCTCGCGAGCACCTACCCCCGGATTTACCTTTAACTCGTTCCCAAGTTGTTTGCTCTTTACACACGCACACACACACCCAGGCTTTACGACTAGCTGAACAGTACGGCAATCACGCCATACTGCAAATTAATTCTAAAAACTGCCGAAGCGCTGCCTTTGATAATCGGTTAAGGTTCTACAGAACCATGTACCCCACTCTTGAAAAGACTTTCAACATTGTACATGTTTTCCGTTTAACTTGATGTGTAGCATTTAAAAATTTGTTCCACTAAATAATTCTGTATCAATTTTAAGGTTGTTTTTTATGTTCTCTTCCTGTCCATGCACAATTTATTATCCGAGGATCAATTCGGCTTTACGCGCAGACACGATACAATAAATGATGCATTTTGATAAATGCATCTGCACTCCACACTTAAGGACGACTTGGGGTCCTCTCCAGAACACGATTAATGGCAGAGGGTTTCGTTTCGCATTAAGTCAAATATGGCAGACATCGGGTTGTATAAACCATTTGTTTCTAATCTTAATCTTCGAGAATTCATAGCTTTGAACTCTTCACAGAAGAGATTGACATTTGTGAGTGGGTTACATGCTACGGTCCCGTGTCGAGCTCTGCCTGATTCAATCACATGGAGACCGTATACTTGCAACTGACTGTTTTAGAAAGAGTCGTGGCATCCTGCATTTGCCTAATAGCCCTCATGTCGACATCTTGACTCAATGTTATACAGGCTGCATTATAGTAAGCATCCACATCTGCAGAACACAGAGAGGGACTTATGCTTGGCGTAAACAGATTGTCAGCCCAAATACCGTGTACTGAAATATCATGTGCTTTTTTTTTCTTTTTTTTTTACATAAGTGGTGTGTTGACACAAATACTGAAATTGACCCAAATAGCTATGATTCCGCACAAACCAATTGGAAACATTCACCAGTGAAATGCTAACGAGCGGTCCAGTGGTTAAAACAGTATCAAGCAGCATCGTAAAAACGTCTCTCCCAGAAGCGACTGTTCAAGTTTGAACAATGTTAGACCACGACTGAGAAGTGTTTTCTTAGCTCACTAATGTTGCTTGTCAATCAGCGATGGGCCTATTTATACAAGAGCGTTTCCTTAAAACAGTATTACGCCAGTCAGCGGTTAGTGAACGACAGACAACCGTTTCGTATTGACAGGGGTAAGTGCCCCATAAGGTCATGTATAAAAGGTATACCATTTGAATAAACAGACCACAGCTTTTTACAAAAATGCTGTCACGAATCTTCCCTTAGTGGTAAAGTACCTCAGGTTCTTGGAAATGTTCGATCGTTTTAAAAGCTAAATAAATGTACATATATACAATAAAACTAACCCGTACAAATTTCATTTCAAAAAGTGGTAGTGTTTTTGACATATCGCCGAAAATCTGGAGCGGCTATGTCCACGCAGGAAGAACAACCCTCAATTGGAATACACAATCCGAGAAACGTTTCATGCATGAAACATTTGTCAGAAAAAAAGAAAAAACCCAATAAATCTTCTAAAACCACATTCCTTCGAAGGGAATTGTTTCTCAAAAAGTTATACATTATCAATCGCTGCAGTGCTGTAAAACCAAGTAAGTTTTTACAGTCATTATTATTATTATTATTATTTTTGGTGATTACTTAAGGTACACCCAGCTTTTAAGGTAGCCTTATTTGACTTGAGGACCATCACCAATGCAGCTATCCTGGTATAATATAAACCTGTTCTATATTAGAACATTGAACTGTAGCTCGTGCTTGCTATGACACGGGCCGAAAAGGGCAGCAAATTAAGTCTCCCACGGTCACTCGACCCGCAAAATCCCACACCACCTTTAAATATTTGCTTTCAATTTCAAAGTCATTAAGTGCGCAAGCTTGTGATGATGGTATCACTTTACCATCTGGACCATTAATATCGTAAGAAATCTTAAAGGTTAGGTTTGAGACGAGGAAACAACTCATTTTCAAATAATTCTACCACAGGTAAATACATTAATTCATATCACATGTTTGTATCGAGAGTTCATACTGTACCCATTTAACCTACCACAATAGCAGTCTATCAAATATTGAAATGATATTGCAGCATACATTGGAATACACGCACTGCGGTACAGGTTTTCCCATAACCATTCATGTTACGCCTGACTTGTGATTGCACTGAGTGTAGCCTGCATGGGTTGCAGTTTGCCCGTTTGCTCACATGGACGCTGTTGCCATAGGCCTTCATACATCGAGTCACGTTGTCGAGTATGTCGAGTATTCATGCCAAATATTTCACAGTAATCTGAATATGTTTTAGAAAATAATGATAATGTGGTTTGCTCATTTTTGCTGTTTTTGAGAAATATCCTGCAAACGATAATGCATCAATGAGCACGAATGTTCAAATTACAAATAGGACAATTGCTATCAAAGTATCAAGCCTTGATTTGAGTACATTAATTCCGTACACAGTGTGGGCCTCAGAACAAAGGAGTCAACACTGTGTATGGACTATACACACGTCCACATAGTGTTTATTTTTTACAGTGTTGAAAAACATGGTTTTTCTTAAGTGTGCAGAACAACTGAATGTCCACAGAGTGTATGCAACACAGAGTCGTGTGTAGCAGACACAGATGGTTGGGAAGAAAGAAACAAAATAAGGGGGGACCACACAATCCTAAAGATTACAACATCCTGATCGCATGATGGAGTCCGTGAAAGTGCAGTGGAATGACGTGCCTTATTTTGAGTCCTGATGGATGGCGTTTGAGGAGCTTATGCCAATACCTGTGCGATTATTAGCCATTTAAATTATAATTTATCATGCTGCATATAAAAAAAATAAATAAATACACAGCTCTAACATTGAGTTTCTTAAAGAGACAATTATACTTTGCAATGAAACACCACGCGTATCAGAAATGAATTGTGTGTTATAATGATTGTTATAATGACAAGTATCAAAATAATTATAATAATATAATGATAACAATAAATATAATAATAATAATAATAATAATAAATAAAATAACGTTACAAAAATTATTTTTGATCCTACAATGTTAAGTTTGTTCTTATTGTTCTTGTTCTTCTTCTTTTTTAAAATACAAATTTGATACTGGGGAACATTGTCGTGAAATGGCTTTTCGTTCGAGCACTGCCGTTGCGCGAGAAGGCTGACACCGGCTATTATTTCGATTCACCTAAAATAAATCAACATAGGAAAGATACAGCTATGGGCCTGTGCCGTATAGTCGGGTATCGGTACCAGGTTCCATAGCATATTCAAAGAAAGAAAAAAGAAAAGAAAACCAAAATCACCAACCGAAAACTTTTCCCCCAATTTCAGCCTACGTGCCAGTGACGATTATATTAAATTATGTGATCCTTCGACACGTAGTCCTTGACGTCACATGATTGTGTTGTCTCTCGAGCACGTAACACTTCATTTTTACAGATTTATTGTAGCAATTACTTTGCGGTGTATTTCTGGGAACTAAAGGATGAATGAATGAGAGTCAGTCTTCCAGAAAAACATAAAAACAAACAAATACATAATGCAACCTACATGTGCTCGGGCCAAAGGCAAGTCCATCAGATTATAGATTTTTACACTTAAAAATATTTAGATATTATCGTGAAGGCTATCAGCCATCACATGCAAACGTAAAATGTGAAGAAATCACACGGTTTAAGGTTGAATTTGCAGATGTTCCATTCATTTATTTACTTGGGATTTGATTTAACACGGCATAACCTCTTCAGTTTTCTTAAAGGAACTTTTACTATGCACATGGTACCGATACGTTGCAGACCATTACTTTACCTGTCAGCGAGATGCACTTAATTAACATGCAGTGATACAGAGGTGTTGATTAAAGGAATACATTAATTCAATTCAAAATTCAATCAGCATCATCCGAGAGCGTTCTGTAACATGGCGTGCGATTACAGACAGCTGCTGCTCAGCAGCTAGAAGCAAACAGCCCCCCCAAATCACCGCCAAATATAATCAAAGAAGAACACACTATAATAATCTACGCGTAAACAAGATAGTGTGTTTGTACTGCGCTTGATAAACATTGACAAAGACATTAATTAAACAACTCATTAATTAATAAATCGATATCAATTAAAATAGTTGAGGTTTTCATTTGTACACTGCGAAGGACTGTTGATGACAAAGGGGGATTGGCAACTCGGCGCCATTTTAATTTCTCGACGAAGTTGATGATTTGTTTGTCCAACGGATATTTACCGTTTACAGCCCACGTTCAAGCATACGTTTACCCCACCATGCATTCATTAACTCACAACCCTAGTATGTCAAGTCAACAATGTTCAAGTTTCAAACTTGGGTACCTTAGAGGACACACTGGCTGGCTACAATAACGATAGTCTACGGGGTGGGGAACAAGACGTGTGGTCCGACTGTACTTTCGACTTATGCATGCAATCACATACTGAAACAGGTGGTATAGATAGCGCATCGTTGAAGTGAAATTACACCCGTGAGACAAGTCTATGAATTATGCAAGTTTTAATGCAATACCAAGTGTATTCAATATCGTAGGGTTGTGGACCATTATTTGATCAGTGTAAAGCAAAGAGGACCCCCCCCACACACACACATTGTGCAGGCGTCGTACACCAAGGCAGTGATCTTCGTAACCTTTATTGAAAAGCGCGGTTTACGACTTGAGGCTGAAACCTTGCGTGATTGTGGTCACGTGAGGTGTGCTAGGAAATGTCCACTCCGATCAGTGTGCATTATAATGACCTTTGTTTGTACTGATGAGCAAGCACC
>CM021527.1:12161304-12173927 GCA_010994315.2 Pisaster ochraceus
CTTTGCTCTTCTTTCCTCGTATCAGTGTATGATAAATCACGTTGGCTGTCTGAATCTGAATATCAAATGAAGTTTGGGTTAATTTGCAATTGGGATTCACGAGGGGAAACGGGCAGTGACACCACTATGCTGATTACTGATTCATAGGCTGTGGGCATTCGTGTTCGTGTAATGACATTGCCCCCGGATCATACGGGCTGTATGTTTTGAATACCGTGTTTGTCGCGCTCACCTATGGTCTCTTTAACTATACATCAGTGCAACTGTACAGACACTTTTTTTTCTAACCAGTGCCCCATTTCATAGAGCTGCTTAAGCAGCAAATATTGCTTTAAAATTTTCTGCAGAGCCAAAATGAGCAGGATACCGGTCACAAGTTGAACATGTGACAATAATTCGTCTTTGCATAGCTACTTTTTGTGCTTGAGTTGCTCTACGAAATTGGGCCCTTAACAGTATCACCAAACACGGATCATCCCGTCTTAGAAAGAAAACACTTTGCTAAGTTTTTCAATTGATGGCGGTGCAAAGCTCCTTATCTCTTGCGCGCCTGGGGTCAACTTTGCACAAATGTAGTATTCATTTTTTTTAGACTGAGACTGATTTTCGTTTGCCAACGGAAACTTCGAAATGAGGGTGCCTGCCAAATTTGTGAAGAAGGTACTCCAAATGAACTTAGTGTGTAAACTTAGGTCGTCAATGTTGTTTTCACTTTGGGAAGTCTTTTAAAACACACACATTTTGAACAAGAAAACCTTGTTGAACAATAGTTATTTGATTTGTTTGACAATCTAGTCAGTTGCTATTCTAGACTGCCGTTGTGTCCAAACCCTAAGGCCACAGTACATTTCAAAGAATTTGTTGCTATATTTCCCCCGATCGTTCTTTTTTAACATCACGTTGCTTGTACATGTAGTGATGGATTCAGTCTTAACGCTTGCATTCACCGGCCCTTTCCCGTTGCATTTTTAATGTATTATGTTGGAGCACACGTAAATATATTAATGAATTAGTAGGATTAATTCATTCATGCATTCACGCCGCGTGGGATCCCCGTCGCATCATCAGCTGCAGCAGAGCGAGACGTCTTGAAGAAAACGCCAAGACGCCGATGCCTTCCGATTCACGGAAGTCATCGGGCGCATCGGCGACCCTACACTTCGGTCTGTCGACACGGGTGTAAGATTGTTAAAAACTGCCCGGGGTCACACCACCGTCTTGACGGATGCAATGGGGGCAAGTACAATCAATGGTCTGGGATAATTCCACGAGCAAACATCTCATGAATGAATTACAATTGCTGTATATGTCTGAATTTGTTTGTATAAGCCATAATTTATTCCCGTTTTTTATGAATTGATCAGTGTTGTAGTAATCGGTACTCGGCTAGCAAAGTACTCGTACACGACAGCCATACTCGATACTCGACTGGAAAAAAATATGTACCCGCAATCATTACTCGATACTCGACTGAATGTGCTCGATGACTCGATTATGTACTCGATACTCGACTGAATGTGCTCGATGACTCGATTATGTACTCGATACTTGACTGAATGTGCTCTATGACTCGATTATGTACTCGATACTCGACTGAATGTGCTCTTTGACTCGATTATGTACTCGATACTCGACTAAATGTGCTCTATGACTCGATTATGTACTCGATACTCGACTGAAAGTGCTCTATAACTCGATTATGTACTCGATACTCGACTGAATGTGCTCTATGACTCGATGATGTACTCGATACTCGACTGAATGTGCTCTATGACTCGATTATGTACTCAATACTCGACTGAATGTGCTCTATGACTCGATTATGTACTCGATACTTGGCTGAGTTGTACTCTGACCCACTGTTAAGTACCCGTGGTCGAAAGATGGCTGTCTAAATGATCTTGCGTTAGTAAAAATGCCATTGCTATCCAATGAATAGAGGAATGAAGCACTGGAAAATTCAAATTGAAGCTTTCTTGTATGTTATCACAACAAGCACACAGTGCCATCTAGAACTTCGTCAAAAACAAACAAGTGTGTTCATATCTCATTTTGCAGTATTCCTCTTTGTAAAATACTGATACTCATACTGCAAACAATTCGCAACGTCGCATCAAGCATACTATATATATAATGTTTACTTGATATCATCTTTCAGTGAAGAACTAATATTATCACAATGATAATTTTGTTTCTTTACAAAATTAGACTGCCTCCGGTTGGTTTTTTAATCACACATCATATAAATATTGCGTTCATGCATCCTATACGCTTCATGGCTCTAACGACTGATAGCTAGAAGGAATTCTCTTATACCGAGATCAGAGTAGTCAACTGTAACACTCGAGTGATGTCGCCAAAATTATACCACATTTTATGTGCCTCTTGTCTATATATAGATTAATAAATCTGGACAAAATGACGTAGAATTACAGTGTCTCGTGACCTAATAGGTTACAACATACACCCTGTAATAATAATAAAAAACACAAAGGTTATACGTGCCTTTAATTATTGCACCTTGGCTTTATGTCTTTGTTTACTTAATTTACAGTAATTATTTGGGCACTTGAGGTTATTCCAGCTTCGTGTGCGTGGACAGCAGGCCTAGCAACGCTAGTCTCATTCACCGATGTACAGACAAATTCTTCACGCATAACCATGCAATTATTGCAAACAATATTGAATGCTTCAAGTGCTAAGGTTAAAACTGCGACTCGTGAGGTCATCTCCGGATTGTTCCATTTTTCCCAAGGCGAAGGTCGAGGGAAACAGAGCACCATGGAGATCACCGAGGGAGACACAGTTTTAACCAAAGCACAAGTAATAGCAGTCGACATTTGTTTTTAAACATCAGGTACAGATAGTGTGCCTAGACGTCTAGGTACTAGGACGCTGTCGTTGCTACGTGTATAGAACATTGATTGCTATGTTATAGTACACTGGTTGTTATGGGTATAGTACATTGGTTACTACGGGTAAAGGGCGTCGCTTATGAATGAGCGGCTTTGTAGTAAAAAAAGAAAGAAAAAGTCGTATCATGTGACGCACTCTAAACCAACCACAAGGCAGAATATTTCTAAGGATTGTTAGAAAACAAATTGATTATCTTAACTTGCACCCCTCGAGACTGGTCGTACTGAACACATTCCCGTGTAGTATATGTCAACTTAACTTACTGGTGGTAAAACTTACATGAAAATTGCAGCCAACTTAGCTCAACATGTTGTGTCAACATGTTTCCTTTCTGTAAGCACCAACCAACCCGCAAGATGTACCGTTTGTAAACATCACGATCAAACGTCTCGTTTTTAATGAATGACATTTAATATTTCTGTCCACATGTGGACACATTTTGCACCGGAAGGGCATTGAATACAATGGCAACTTCCACCATTTTAACGTGAGGTTTAAAGAGACGTTTTAATTTTCCCTCACTCATATGGGGACTCTATCTATTGACAAATGAGTACATCACAAAAATTTAATTGGCAATTTCCCCTCCTCTTTAAATGTGCTTGCGTGTTCTCGTTAACGTGTCAACACTAAATTAATTTGACGTCAATTTGATGGTGGCCGTATAATGTGCTCATCAAAAACTGTACTGGTTCGACATGAATGAGTTTACTCTTTCCGAGAATTTAATGATGCATTAAGCACTAGTCTGTAAATTCACTTCAAATCTGATCAACTTGAATGGCTTCCCTCGTTTTCGCCATGACTTTAATATCATGGAAAGAGCTCAACCTTTTATACATGTTTCTTTTCTTCGGTTATGTTCAATTTAAACTCACATTTATTTCCATCCCGGTGAGCAAAGAAATCAAACAGAAAAATGGAACGAGCAGGAAGAAGCGAAAGTAATGTTTGCACGGCGGCATCTTCTAATAAGGCTAGGCTTGTTGCGATATTCCTTGGACGGACTCATACATAACAAAACAACAAGACCAAGAACACAAGGACAGTTGGATCAAGACAGAACCCAAGCATACACACTTACAGATGAGCTAGTTTTGATTTTGAATTTGCGATTCAATACAGAAATACTTTATACATACAGTTACTTACTGCGAATCAGACATTGCGGTTTTATGGGCACAGTGCAAAGGGCGTTTCGACGGCTAGCTTCCAGACATAATCCTTCGCAAACATGGAATCTAATTTATCATTACAGAGGTAAGGATCTTTACAACCGCGAAATGCAAAACAAACTAATTATAACCCGCACGACCGAATGTCCTTTCTTTGTAATCACATTTTGTGTGTGTATAGATTGGATTTAAAAAAATATATTTTACTTTGTTTATATAAAAGCGTACATATTCTTTTGCCAGTTATCTTTGTTAACCTTCCTTGAGGTTTCTGACATCACATTATGAGTTCATGTTTTGTTTTCTATTTTAGTTTATAATCTATACCCACGTTTGAGATACGACATCATTGCTTGACACGAAACACAAGCGTTAACGACAATTAGATATTTTGGTATCCTCTTTGATCAACCTTATCGCCTAACTTGGCCATTTTACGATAGACAGGTACGTCCAAAGTATTTTGACTGGGAGCCTCAGGTCGCATCCGAACTGGCGACTACAGCTATGGCTACGACTGTTGTTGACGGCGATGATGCTACGGACGTCATTCTTTAACGCATGATGACGTAGAAAACTAGCCGTGAAAACAGCCGTAGATGTAGCCGCAAATTTGGACACGGCTTATGCTTGGTACATTGGAGACACCCTCTCCCGTGATCCACCCACCGTTTGTAATGTTCCGTATTGTAATGCATGCTCAATGCGTATGAGGGGGCCAGACTCATTCCATTATGCAGCCTATAAAAATGTCTTTATCTTTTTAATCCATTCTGTGCATTTTAAAATGTGTTATGCGCTTCTGAGCGTTTTTATTTCAGGGGCGCAACATACATTTTAATTATTGTTATTTTTATTAATCAATTTGGAATACATAACTTTGAATGAGAGCTGACAATGTGGCTGCCTATACTAATGGATGCTTACTATGGGGACAATTGGTGTGCATAATAATCCGTAGACAATAGAGGTTTTAATAAAAAATAACTGGGAGAAAAAAAAAATGAAAACAAAAATTAATCCCATTGTTTTTTCAGCTTGGATTGGTTGATATTCAATCAATTAACTGCGACCCTGACCCGATATCATACGCAATCCTTGAAATTCAGCGACTCGTTACCACCGCAAACTATCATAAATTACTACTGAATGGAGCTGAAGAGAATAGCATGGTATTCCATCCCAATAACCCCTGACATTCAGAGATTATAGCTTTATACATTAGCCTTTTCCTGCAGTTTGCCCGAATTGAAGTGAAAGATTGCAGAGTTGGTTCGTCGTCTATCAAGTTTATCACGGCAAGCTAGCCCCATAATTAAGCTCATTCCAAGTTCTTCAGTGTTGACATGGTGTTACTTACTGCCCACTTAAGTGAATTTGTGGACATTAGCCCGTTCCTAATGTGATCAAACAGTGTTATTCTTTGCCCCTAAATCCGTTGGCCTTTTTTTTCTTTCTTTTTTTTCTTTCTTTTGCGCGCACGGGGTCTATGCCCGCATTAGATTCCCCTTTTCTCAGTCGGTATTTAATTTCGGGGCTCGCATTAGAGTTGGGGACGACCGTGGGCAAGTTTAATCGCCTTAAAAGCTACATTACTGATACATATCCACTCATCAAAGACTCTGATTGCCCAAGGTCACTGCCGATGAAGGCTCGACAGCCATCCCACAATTTGTATAGTGATACACCAGCCCGGGGCTCTACCATCAATAGATTGAGGTTTTCTGTACAGTGGAATATACAACTTACGCCATAGGGTCCTAGATCACATTTTGTTTAGATAAAACTCACACTCTTATGCGATTTGTCGTATTCGGGAAATTTGCCACACTGAGGAGAAGAAGAAGAAGAAGAAGAAGAAATACATTGTAACATTGAAAGGGCGGGTAATAAAAGTGAAACTGGAGTGTGAGATGAACAATTTACACGTGCTTCAAGTGCGCACTTGTAATGTGGAAAAAGGACTATTTTTTGAGCATTTGGTTCTTGAACGGCGGAATCTCAGCGTCACAACAACAACACACTGACTAGATTCCCTTCCCAGTCTCAATTTTAATCGACAACTTTCAAGCGACCAAAAGGAAGAAAGCTCTTGTCAAACCATCGACCTTTCATGGATTTTTTTTTAAAACATGTTTTCGTGGGGTATCATTTTTTGTAAACCTTTCGGCCTGAAAATCAGCCTTTTCTAAAGAAGAAAAAGATGAAAAAAATCTTTATAGATCTTACCGGATTTTAACGCAGGCCTATGTTTTTTTGAGGTTTTGTGAAGTCCATAGTTCGAATCCCGCTTTTAAGTTACTGTGCAATTTAGGTTTTGCATCATGACAAGTTAAGTTATTCTTTCATGGGTCCTTTACTGTTTTTATTTAATAACACCAAATAATTTGCGTATCATTATTTGTTTTATAAGTGTTTAAGGGCGGGTAATAAAAGTGAAACTGGAGTGTGAGATGAACAATTTACACGTGCTTCAAGTGCGCACTTGTAATGTGGAAAAAGGACTATTTTTTTTTAAATGTTGTTACTACTATTTGTTAAGAATAGTTCTACGTGTAAGTTATTTAAGATAGATTGTCGGTTTCATTACCAGGGAGACAAAATTAATATGAAAATTACCTAAATAACCGAATAAAAACGTATATATCATTAAGATCCAGTTTAGCGTACATGATTGTACTGTGTCCACTTACTGTGAGCATCTTGAATAAAATAAAATTGTATAGCTTAAACACAAATGAAAATAGTTAAACTAGGTACTATCACCAAGTATGGACGAAAACAAGTCCCTTTTCTAATAACTCGAGTTTCAAATAACCGGTTTTCTGGACAACAGAAGCACAGATATGAAAGTCAAGCACGAGATCGAACAGCTTCCCTGGACAACCTTCAACAGCCCCTTCTCAAGTAACTGTACGTTAAAGCTTCTGTCAGTCAAATTACAAACTTACCGATCAACGACAATCTCCATCGTCAAACTATCATCCACAATTAAACAAATGGATTTGTACATTTTTAAAATGCAAAATTTCTCTTGAGTGCATGTTCAAAACAGTGTCACGAGGGAAACCAACTTAACCACGAGACAGGCAAACATAATCCAGTAGCGTGGGATCTTGTTATGTGGCTCTCATCAGTCGTTGACATCCGAAGGCTTGGCAATATAGATTGAGGGAGAGGATCGACTGCCTGAGGCTTCAATATAAATGCCAAACCATGGAAGACAATCCCGGCAGAAAAAAAGGGAAAACGCCCGGGGGCACAATTTCAGCCACTACACATTAATCATGATGGTCTGACAACAATCAACTTAGTTACAATCGCAGGTCTCCGGATAAATTGTCATAAATAACAACGACTTATATAAAGAGTGTCATCCGCAGAACGGCAGCAAAGCGCTGTCTGCTCATACTGTTCGAATCCAGCGCAAAGAAAATGAATTAAATTGATGAATTTTCTGTTTTTACGGGCTGTCTTAAACGTTTGAGTATCGAGTCACTCTTGTTCACATTTTGCACAAAGTGTAGAGACAAAGTGATATAAATTGTTCACGCGACAAGTGTATACAGGCCTCGAGCCTGGCTTATGAAAACCACTAATAACGATAAGTAGAAACTCAGTTTGTTAGTTTTTATTAATTTCATTAATCACGACATCATCACTCACGATTCAAGATTCATCGGCAATTTATCTCACCAAAATGCCCTGTTAGCTATGATGACATCATCAAATTTGATTATTTTCAGGGGGAGATATTTTACAGAAAAATAACAACAACAACAACAACAACATCGATAATAACGGCATTAACAGGTATTTGGAAAAAAATACATTAAGACTATTAAACTCAAAGAATGTACTTTTATGTTATAACCATCACACAAATGTCGGAATAAAATTCTTCCACCCCTCGACTTCTGACCGATTCGCGTCATGCCAGATGTAACCTTACAGAACAATGCACACTTTCCTAAAGACGTGACGCACACTTCATCTGTTTTTACTACAAGTATACACGACATCCGGTTGCCTACAGAAGACGAGCATACACTGCAAAAACTGAGGGTTAAAATTTACACCGTGGGTGTTGTCACTTATAGATACCAGCAAACGAATGAAAATTGACACCATTGGGTGTTAAGATAACACTAGCTTTTTGCCAACACAATTACTGCAGTGTTATTTTAACACCCTATGATATTAATTTTGATTCTCTCTTGCGTATCTTCATGTGGCAACACCCACGGGGTAAATTTTAACACCCAGGCTTTTGCAGTGTAGCGCATTGTTCAAAACGTCGAGTCCGAAATCTCAACCGCCTCTTTTTTTTCTAAAAGGAACTATATTTATGACTGTGTTAAACGTTAGTGGGTTGATCTGTATATCCTTAAACATATTGCTGCTAACCGTTGATAATTTTTAGATTGGACTTCAGTCTGCCGCATCGGGGAGCCAACATTGCTCAGCTGATGAACAATGACGTGTACTGGTTTGTCACAGCTCATGTAAATATTAAATAAGACAAAATGTAACATCGGTCTGTGTGACTATTTCGTTTTGTAAAATGATCAGGCAAATGTAAAATCATAGGTGGCATTATTGACCAAGTTGGTCAGCAACACACTGGGTAATAAGGCGAGTCCTTTCGTGCTAGCCCCACCCACCTCCTTTTTTTTCCAGACAGAAGTCCTACGCCATAATTACGCATCTTGAAGACATATACCTGCACGTCGTAATGTGGTTTAAACTCGTCCCTGTAATTAATGTAGTTTTCGGCCATCAAAGCGTTCAACTTTCAAAGAGAGTGATTTTATATTCGTTCATGGAATACGATTATTAAGATTTTTAGTAAGTGGGCCTAGAGCTATTGATCAAACTCATACAAGAACAATTACCCTGTTAACCCAGTTTCCCCAAGATTGACGCATCTTTTGTTTCGTCTTAATCTTTATTTATTTATTTATTTTTTTTTTGTTGGGGGGGGGGTAGGAAACATGCGTGGGAACACGACTAAAATGGAGATAACTCAAGAAAAACAATGAATGCATGGAGGGTTTTAAGGTTGAAAAAAGAAAAAATAGGACATGCTGTAGATCCATTAGCACTTTGTACGTGTGCGGTTTTAAATACGCTTCAGATTGCTTGCAACTCCAATGAAAATAAGCTCAAACATCTTCTCTTTCTCGTGACATCTATTACCAACCCCCCCCCCCCCCAAAAGGAGTTCAGGGTTGAAATCAGTGGAAATAAAATATTGATTCAGGTCTACGGATCTGAATTATCAAGCAGTGTCTACCCAGGTATGATATGATACACACGCACACACTACCGGTACACGCAGGCAACCAGAGGTTTATAAGTTCACGTTCTTCTGACTATTTTCAGTGTCCCTTACATCTCCATGTCAACATGCGTTGAAGCATTACGAAACCCGTAGCAGCAGCCGCAGCTGTACACTGCAAAAAAAACACCAACAAATAAAACAAAAACGGGGTGTTAAAATTGACACCATGGTTCTTGTCATACATAGATACCAAACAGAAGAATCAAAATTATCATCTTATTAGAGTGTTAAAATAACACCAGTGTATTTGTTTTTTTGCAGAAATTAATGTTATTTTAACTCCAATGATGTAAAGTTTGATTCTTTTTTTCCGGTATCTATGTGAAAACATTCATGGTGTCAATGTTAACACCCAGTTTTTGCAGTGCCGCAGCCGCCAATGGGTAGTGCACGAGTATTAACAAATTTTCAGCAATAAAAATGTCTGCTATCATTTGTAAAAGAATATGAAAAAAACGAAGAAAAAAGAAGGGGGAAATAAGGGAATTATAATCTGAAAACTTACTAGCTTACTATTATTTAACACATGCCGTGAGGTCCTTCTAAGTCTTTCCCACTTGTTTGCATCTGTAGAATTAGTGCAAGACAAACAGTAAAACAAAATGCAAACGAAGGGCCGAATTAAGGATGCTTGCATTCTATAAAAATACATACAAAAGGCAAAATACCAAGATGATTAATAGTTGTAAATTGGACTCATGTAAGGCATTGCATTGTTGTAGTCTGCAAGGTTTTCCGTTAACGGTATCAGTTACCCCAAGAACAATTCAACAACAAGCTTTCATCTTTGAGAAAAAAAAGTCAGGTCTTAATAAATTCTTGCCTGTTCGGGTAATTTAATGACGAGTGACTATTACGTACAGAAATAGTTACAAAACCATAATGCTGTCTTGACAAAAATATACATGCGCCTTTTTATTGATTGGATTCTGTCCTCTTTCTTATCTCGAGGGCTGCAGTGAGGGTACTCTGCTGATTTTATCATAGATGAACAACCCCTTTATCAAAAAAAGTAAAAAGGAAAAAAATTAGAGAAAAAAAGGGTCAATTGCAACGGTGAGCGAGCCAGACAAGCATTTGTTTCAATACAGAAAGGGGGCTGGCTGTGCTTGTGAAGAATTCTGATCCTGAATTTGGCTAACTCCCGACGTAATTATGCTTGAGAGACACAAATTGTACATGTATTCTTTAGCTTGAGCATTCCGCACCCGAAAAAAAAAACCCAAATCCAAAATTGCTTACCACTCTGTTCAGACACACACAAACACACAACATTAACATAATTATAATGTACATGAATTATTGTTGTTCATATTAATAATAATATTATTAATATTATTGTTTATAAATTGCAATGTTCATGCATTTAACCTGACACAGTCTATAGGTCAAATTGATTTTTAAGTTTCTCCGATTTGTATAATCTAATACGGAATACTGAAAATTCACTTCGGAGCAGTAGTGAAAAATATTTCAGTGTTTTTCATACACATGAACAAACAAATAGGTATATTCATAGTATTCACGTATGGGAGGAGGTAGCCCCAGTTAACAAACACGCATGGCCGTAGAAGCAAACGTTACTCCAAGGGAAGGGAACGAGTAAATGTTGATTTATCCGTGAACAACGGAAATGAAAAGTCAAGAAGAGGCAAACCCTCGAGACGGTATATGAAGTAGGATTTGGAGGGAAAACAATAATACAATGTCGGCATTTTGAGACGTGTGCTCCTCGGACAAAATTGTGTTGGGCTTAAGGGGGAAGGGGTCGAACAAAAATGTGTGCAAAATATATATGAAAACAGTCAATTTTACTAATGTACCTTGTCGGCAGGTCAGCATTGAGCTGTGTTCGGGGAAAATATAATACATTAATTAAATAAATGAAAAAAATAGATTAAACAGGGGGACTAGAAGCCATTGAACTGTTTCATTAGTATGCACCATTGTAGAGTAGTGTTAAGGGAAACATTAGAGGTCCATTAAGTGAAAACAACTGCTTTGGGACTCTTAGTGGCAAATTGTGTCGGCTGAACTCAAACAAACTCTCGGATGGAGCTACCCCCAGGAGACTTGACCCAATTCTGGGTCAATGTGACTCGGAACCTGTGTCAAAATGACCCATGATTGGGTCAGACTGATGCAGAATCCGCACTCAAATCCCATCAACCAGTTTTCAGGTCAGCGTGACCCAGAAGTGGGTGCCCCCCCCCCCCCAATCACCCCGGGACCCAGGACCCGGGTCAATTCTGATCGGGAGTTTTTTAGAGTGTAGTTTCAGAACCTCTAAGAAGTCACTCAATCGCAGTAATTAACTACTTTGTTTAGTTTTAAACATTCTGATAACTCTTACAAAAAACTAAACCAAATTCCTTCTTTTTTTTCCAGTCCGCATGCATGCAACAGTCGTCGCAACGGGACATCTAACAAGAAAACGGCCGAGGTATTGAAGGTAATTGCTCCTTAGTTGTTTTTTTTAAATATTTTTTATTCCAGATGACCTGTAAGTTCTGACGTCACTTGCTTTGTCATTTTGTTTTGCGACGGTAGTGTTTAGAGACAGAGAAAAAGAAGAAGAAAAAGAAGGAGGGGGTAAAATATTGCCAGGGATTTGACATGCTTGCCTTGCTGTTTGCTTAACTTGTGTCTGGGAATTTTTTAGAGAGTCATAAATATCGTGTCCTATTTCTCGTTATCGTACGGTATAGATTCTTAAATCGCAATATACAAAGGAACATACCGAACATACAGACCATATAATTAACATAATATTGTTTACGATACAAGCATATTCAAGGCCCAATAAAGCTTTCTACAGCATCATTCGCATGTACAAGAACATTTCTTTATGCTCAAGGCTCTCTGTGTGTGTATGAAATATAAAACATGCCAGAAAAACCGGATGCTTTTCCAATGCCAAATAAAAACAATGGATCGTTAGCATCCTTCAAAAATTTACCCAGGGTTTATCGATGGAGAGAAGAGCATAAGCCTTCATTAAAATGAATTTTGGTTTTACTTTATTAAGTTGATTTCAAAATGAGAGAAAATCCCGTTGGTAAGTTGGAGCGTTCTTTTGCTATCAATAAGCTTGTGTATGAACGAGTTGCTCGTGCTGCTCTGTACCCTCGTTTTGAGATGAGCTGTGCAGAGGAAAGATGCAAATCAAATATTGAACGAATAGCACT